>JAJIBD010011682.1:0-26946 GCA_021461705.1 Cryptotis parvus | reverse complement strand
TGGAATCCTATCTATTCCAAAAGTGTTTTAAAATCCCTCCATCACTATCTCACGACCTTTAATCTCCCCTGAACACCTCAGGATCCAGTTCGACTGATCATAAACCTCAGATTTAAAAAACTGAAAAGGAAAATAAAATTTATTTTCAATAACCAATATTAAAGACTGTGCAATTCATAATGTTGATCAGAAACTCTGATAAAAATAGTTAACCAGAGACATTTCAAGTTTTTTTAAAAAATATTTAGTCACCCACGGGCCGGAGCCATAATCCAGCCGGTAGGGCATTTGCCTTGCATGCAGGCAGACCGGGGTTTGATCCCAGGCATCCCACATGGTCCCCCCGAGCACCGCCAGGAGTAATCCCTGAGTGCAGAGCCAGGAGTAACCCCTGAGCATCGCAGGGGTGTGAGCCAAAGAAAAAAAAGAAACAAAATTTTTTAAACAAAAATTTTATTTAGTTTCAATCACCAATCCCTTCACCAGTGCCCACTTGATTCTACCAATGCCCCCACCATCATTTCCTCCTGATCAACAGTCTGCCTCTTTCACAAGCTCATTTGTATAATCTTTGGAACTGTGGTTTACAGTACTGCTATTTATAGGGTTTCATGCATAACACTGTACTTTCAGCTCCCCCTCCACCTCCCAGTTGAACACTTCACCACTGCTTTTGTCCAGTCCCTGTTTCTATCCTCCCATGCCCTAAGCAGCTTGCTTTTATGCAGAAGACCAGCCTCCATGTTTTTGTTCCCATTGTCTTTGGGCATTTGTTATTCCACCATTGTTTCTTTATATCCCATTCATGAGGTTGATCATTCTGTGACCTTTTCTCTCCAACTTCACTGAGTATAATACTGTTCAGATTTATCCACATAACTGCAAATTGCATATTTTAGTCTTTTCTTATGGCTAAATAATATCTATTGTGTATACGTACCCATGGTTTCTTTATCCAGTCATCTGATTTTGGATGCATGGGTTGTTACTAGATTTTGGCTAATGTGGATAATGCACAAAGACCATAGGTGTACAAATGTCTTTTCTCTGTTTTGTATTTTGGCCCTTTGGTATGTTCTAAGAAGTTGAATTGTTGGGTCAAATGGGAACTTCGATTACTATTTTCATTTTTTGAGGAATGTCTATATTATTTTCCAGAAAGGTTGGACCAGCTAAAATTCCAAATAGCTTTGAATGAGGGTCCCTATTTTCCCTGCATCCCCACCCAACACTGGCTGTCCTTTTTTTTTTGGTGCGTGACGGTCTCTGTGGTGCGAGGTGATATCTCATTATTGTTTTAGTTTGCATTTCCCCTGATGAAAATGCTCTGAATTACTAATCATCAGGGAACATTTCAAGTTTATAAGGCTTCTAGTCACTGTGTGGTTGTGGTGTATTTATACACCTCTAAATTTAAACACAGGTGGTAATTAGCAAGATTGAGACACCTTTAATAAGGCATCATCATAGGTGCAAAGGATATGTAGCATGAGATGAGTTCATTATCAATAACTTTCCTGAATTAATCATCTTTTAGGACATTTAATTTTAAACATACCTGAAAAATCTGGATTATTGAGACAGCCCATATGCAATATATTTTCTTAAATTCTGTATACAGCTGGGACACGATATTGCAATATCTAATAAGCCAATTGCCCATCTAATCTGGCACATTCCTTTTGACAGGTGTCTAAATTGGACAGACACATTAGAAGTAGTATAAACACTTAGAATCCAAAAATTATGCAAAACCATGCAACTGGGAAATATTTTCATTGACCTTAGCTACTGATCAGATTTTTTTTCCTGAAATGGGCAAACTGATAGCAATACACTTTTGTTTCAGCTGCTTTTAAAACTTTCATTCATAAAGGCAGCTGAAATGATCAAACTGTGACTTCATATACTAAGAGTGGAATTCCTTTGAGGACTACCCTATACTGTAATGAAATTATGTATATATGAATATATATTTATCATCTATATAATATTTAATATTTATGTTAAATAGTATGTTATATTAATATTATAATAATATTTACCTTTCATAGAACTAGCATCACAAGTGAAAACTATTACGCTCAAAATGAAAATGAGGCTATAACTCCCAAACATTATTTGGAGGAAAAGTAAAATTCATTGACCAAATATTTAGAAGACAGATGACTAATAATTTTTATTGTATATCCAAATGACCAGTATTTGCTGCAAGGTCAGAGTAAAATCAACAAAACCCAGAAGATATGACACAAGTATATATTAGGATATCTACATATTAAGCAATGATGAATGGATGAATATTTCATATTTTATTCAGTGTTGAATAAAGGCTGCCATATTGTACTTAGAGGGCAAGGGTTGATTCCTCGTGATACTCAGCCAGCTGTGCAGGCCAATGATTTGCTGTTTGAGTTCAGCAATGCAGAGCTGCTTGGGGCCAGTGCTTCTGGGGACCACAGGGCTAAATAATTTTCTGGGCTACACATGCTCTGGGAAAAAATTCAAGGTTCCTGAAAGCAAACCTGCATTCTAATCCTTTGAGCTATTTCCAGGACCCCAATTCATATATTTTGATGTCATCTAAATATATGTCAGGTAACAAAACTAAAGCAGTTAACAAAATATGTACAATTCAATAACCAACATAGATAACTATATCAATATTCATAAAAGTTAAAAATAAAAATATTTCCTAAGCTTATATTACTATTTTATTTCATCATTAATAATTTTGTCTGGATTATTTGGAATAGTTATAGCCTTAAATCTTAGTCACTTTAAATTTAATAGTCACCTAGTAATATATAACTATAATGAGATACAAATCTATATTTTTATTACCTAAGTAATTTCAGGGAGTCACTTTCTTGACCATTAAATATAAATTTATCTACAGCCATAAATTTAACAGAAAAATTAGGTCCATAGCTGATATTACAAAGAACATAACATGGAATGCAATTCAGTTTATATTAGAATCTGTGATTTCAAAATTCAATTTTCAAGCTAATATTAGCACCAAAAAATGTTGCATTTCATATTGGAATATGAAAAACACTGAAAGCTCACTTCCTCACTATTAATGACTTTTCAACTGATAACTTAGTCAATTAAATTTAAAACAATCTTTGCTTTATGATGATGAGTAAAGGTAGTATTTTCAGATTTCAAATACATTCAAATACATTTGATCTTGAAGTAAAAAAATGTGAGATAGACATTTTAATAAAACTTTTTATATCTGAAAAGAAATAAGCAGTCCGACTGAAAAATTCAAACACTATTTATATATAATTTTACTATTATCCTAGCCAGGTTTATTCAAAGTCTACAAAATCATAATTTGAAAGAACACATATTTTTTCAATGTAAGAGCTTATTATGAAACTATTTTATAGCTGTGAATATTCTTATAGAACAAAATTGCTCTGTAGCATGCATAAATACCAATAGAAATGTGTAAATCAATCTTTATTCTGTGATTATTTGTAAAGATCTCCTTCAGTAGGGACAAAGAGGGTTACGATAAGATCCTTGGGAAAACAACCGAGATGGCACTGATTTTTGTTCCGCTTAATCATTTATTGCTTACAAATTCAATTCTCCAGCCTTTTATAGTTACTTTCAGGCAGCGACCAACAGGCTGGCATGAAATTAAATTAACAAGCAGGTTCCCATTCGGAATTAGTGACTCCCAGCTGTCTGTCCCTGTCTAGTTTCCATGGCAGTAGAAGAATCAGTGGAAAATGAGGTGCAGGAAATTGTAAGAAAGGAACATATAAAAACTCTTTAAGTTGATTTATTTAAATGGATGAATCAGTACTGGGGTGGAATAGGAAGGCAGAACTCAAGTCAAAGTTTTTCATTTCCTTGCTTGTTCAAAAGGCCAACAGTTTCCTGTTTTTTTTCTTTTTCTTTTATGTTTTGGTAGTTGTTGAGGGATGCAAACAATATTCCATTAAAGATTTTTTAGAGGTCTGTATATTCAGGATGACATTTATTTCACTGCATATGTTACAATAACTCAAAGGTTGAGGGTACTCCACATATATTTTTATTTTTTTATTTTTTGCTTTTTTGGGGTCACACCTGGCAATGCTCAGGGTTACTCCTGGCTCTGCACTCAAGAGACCATATGGGATGCTGGGGGATGGAACCCGGTCAGCCCCGCCCAAGGCAAATGCCCTAACCAGAGGACTATTGCTCCAGCCCCCAGCATATATTTTTAAAAGGTTCATTTTATCCTTTCATTTTTTACGTAGGCATGAAGATTCATCTGCCTGTTGAATGACATCAAACTATCCACAGACTAAAAAACATTCTCTCATGTTTACATCACCCTTAATAGCTAAATTGTTAACATGACTTAACACTCACATACCTGGTTGTTACCAAGATATAGCCATAGATACCTATCTTAAGTACCTAGAAAAATGTTAATCTTGGTATAACTCTACCATAAGAAGACTCTGAATAAGAAGTCACAAGTGTGTGTGGAGTGTGTGTTGGGGGAAGGGGTGGCTGAAACACATATAAGAAAGAGACCAATCCATTTTCCTCTCACCATTTTCCAGTAACTTCTCCAATAATACAGCTAGAATAGGGTAGAGATGGAGAACCCAATGTTTCAGAATCATTACATCATATTGAAAATGTGATCCAAGAGGTAGATGTTAGTTGGCATGTATGTAAGTTTCACCATATGCTATTGTTTACCAAATGTGGAAGCTTGGACAGGAAGTAAAATTCAGATTTTTTTTAAAACTGAAAATTAGCCAAGATTATACCTCCAGGACTAGAAATGAATCCCCCAGATTATGTAAGAATTTAGCAATTGGCAATTAACAGAATCTAAATTATTATTTTAAAATATCACCTAAAATTACTTTCTATTTCTAATTAAAAGTAGTTTGCTTTGATATATACAGTGGTATCAGCATTGTAGTTTAACTATTCCCCTATATCAATTTTCAGTTAATATTATACTTAAAAGTTTTCAGCCCTATTTTTCATAGTTTCTGAATGTAAGTAAATCACTGATCTTGCTAATTGTGCCATATAGTAAATATCCCTATGTATTATACAAATCATTATGATGCTGTCAAAATTTATTTAAGAGATACTCATGGTTGAGCCATCAAAGTTTTTAGGAAAAATCATAAAGTGTGTGAAACCTTTCATCAGGAGTTATCTACCCAGACTAAGCATGATTCTAGCTGGTTTTATTTTTATTTACTTTCTCAGGCTTAAAATCAATAGAAAACAAGAAAAAAGGATGTCTATAATGCATTAACACGGTATTTAAATGTTTTACCTTTGAAGGGAAGGAAGAATTATAGTAATCTTTGTCCAAAATAGATATTCTTATACTATATACTGACATGAGATATACAGTTACAAAAGTGTTCATATTTGGGTTTCAGTCATACAATGTTCTAGCACTCATACCTCCACCAGTGCCTGTGTAATTTTTTTTAAAAATAGATATTCTTAATACTCAGATTCTGAAGGTGATTTCAAGCAGTTACTGTGTAAAGGAACAGTGCTGAAATTTTATTTCTTTTAATTTTTTAATAACCAGCATAAAACTATTGTATCCATAGCTTTATTTCCAGCTATGGATACAGACTATTGACCAGAACTGCTAAAAACTATCTTTACAATATTCTTTATGATTTAATTTGTTCTTTTTTGCGCTAGTAATCCAGTTCAAAACTATATTTTATCATGGTTGATAAGAATCTTTTTTACTGAGAATGCACACACATTTCTACTTTTAGGGTAAATAAGCAGAAATGCAAAAAAATCCATACAAGTTAATGACAGTATTGTATAATTTATATTTGATATTTGGTATTCTGACAAGATTTTTAAAGTGTAAAAGTAATAAGAAATTGTCTCTCATATTTTACAAAAATCTAATAGTTAAGTTAGATTCATGTGCCGGTCTTCTTTCCACGTCAGGTCAGTGATAAATAAGTTACTTAATTAATCATTTATTTGGGAAATTTTCAGATACTTATTAACCATAATCTATACCAGCACTTAATAACTAAAGAATGAAACTGATGGACTTTCAGGAGAATCAATCTTGAAATAAAAATAACATAGATTCTAATTACAACATCTAATACTAATGGAAATTTTTGGTTGTGTTAATAACAAATTTCTCAACCATTTACATGTTTTAATGTTGTCATGAAAATAGTCTAAATACCCTGTTTTCAGAGACAACATATTAAAATTATATTTTGCAGTTTGTCAATTTGAAGTAATATCGTATAGAAAAAACTTGAATTTGGCCTGTGCTATTTCAGCAAGAATCTTTGTACTAAAAGACATCAGATAGGAACAGCAACTGCAAGGGAAAATAAGATCATCTGATATTTACACATATGAGAGATGAACAGGTTATTCACACTTCAAATTAGGCCCTTAAATAAAGTGGCAGTTACTTATAATCTGATTTTACCTTTAATACAAATATACATCTGAATATCTGGAGTCTTCTTATCATCTTTGTTAGGACAATTCTACAAAGCATGATTTCCATCAGTCCTATTGTATATTTTGTCAAATCAAATATAGTTCATAATTCATATCTGGAACATAAAACTACACATAAATAATAATTTTTGCATTAAAATTTTGTCTACAATATTTCCTGATATTGTTTTGCATAAAACCTTATTTTATGCAAATGTTGACATTTCTTCAAAGTTGTTTTCCAAAAAACACCTGTTTATTTTCTTTCCCCCAAAAAACGTTCTGGGGGCAATCTGAAAACTTTCATATAACATTTCGAGCATGGATTTATTTTAGAAAGTACATGAATCCCTTTTCAAATGCGTCTTCTGACTGTTATTATCATTAATATGGTCCAATATTAGTTTGGCATAACTTGAAGTCTTTAGCTACCTTTTAAGAAAGAACTTTGTGAAATTATACACCATATTTTTTAAAAAGTCATAAATTTGAACAAAAGAGACCAGACTGAGATTCTGCTTTTAAGGGTAATCCCCATATTTATGTACATTTTCCACATATTGGAGATATGGGGTGTGGGGAGAGCCAAGCAAATGCTGGGCAATCATGGAGCTGCACGCAAAGATGTGGATTTCCTTCAATTTTTCTAAAAAAAGGCCTTTCCTTCTTAAACTGTACTGTTTCATGGCAGCACTGGAGTACCCTGGATTCCCAATTGGAAGTCTCAGGACTAAAAAAAAAAAAAAAAAATGAACCAAGATATTTCAGCCAAAAAGATAATAATAAAACAGCATTTGCTATATGTTTCTAAAAGAGGTTAACAGTAGCGAGTGATTCTCTCCGTATAGTGTTACTAGTTTGTTAGCCATCACCATAAAACCACCATGTAAAATTCACGAAAGCAGTTTATGATCCTTACCACAAATGTGATCAATTTAACGCTAATCTGAGGGTACCTATTTGAGTTGACTGAGGTGTTCCTTTTTGGCTTCTAAAGCCTTATGGCTACTCATTTTCTTTCTCAGGTACTAGCAACTTCTTTATAGAATTCTTTGGGCCACCTCAAATGCAACTCCGCATTAGCATCCCCGGGTGAGGCAACAAAATAGGAAAGTTCAGGGCGTCTCCTGGCCAATTGCTTCTTATAGAAGCTGGAGAGGTTTTTTTTTCTGTCCATATTAGCATATTGCCAATATCAGAGATGCAAATCGGCTAAACCCAAACCCAAAGCGGCCCGCTAAGCACCAGCTGTACACCAGCCCCCACTCTTTTCCCCTAGGCAAAAAAAAAGATGTGGAGCTGTCTACTACTGTAGTGAAATCGGCAGTCTCCGTAGTTGTAAACAACCGGATCCACTGGTTTTGCTGAAATGTGTAAATACACTCCTCCACAACGGTATCTACTCACCAAGTCGAGCTATCAGTCTCTGAGTCTACACCTCTTGGACAAACATCTTAAAAGTCAATAGGTAATCCACCGGTTGCGGATTGGAAGAAAGTGGGGTTGTATTTCCCCCTGGCGTGCCTAGAGGGTACTTGGCGCTTGCAAACAGTGCTAGGACGCGGCTTGCTTCCCGCGGAACACGTCTCGGGAATGAAAAAGCAGAAAACACACACTTGCGCGCCGCTGAACGCGTAGTTGAGCTAACACCGACGGCTCTCGAGCACCAAGACTGCATAGAACCCACTGTCTTTTTAACAACGATTGGGAGGGGCTTTGGGGGGACGCCTCGGGTGGGGCTCCAGATGGCAGAAGGTTAGAATAAGGTTCAGGAGTTGTCCCCAGCACGCGGGCTTACCTTCGTGGGGTTTATAGGGAAATTCAGAAGCAGGTACCAAAGTGCATCCTAGCCCCTGGGCATCTTTCATCTTTTCTGTAAAAGACAACGGGAAAGGAAGCCCAGGGGCTGAGTTGGGCGGAAGCTCCGGGTGAGAGCGATGCAGAAGAGCCCCCTAGTCTCTACTAGGACTGAGCCCCACCCCCGTGCCCCCCAGCTTCTGGGTCCACTTGTTAGAGCGTCCCGGCCCTGCGCGAGCGAGAGCCCAGGCAGGGTTTTTTCCCTAACCAGAGGAGTTGGTCTGCAAAACTGTCTCCTGAGAAGCCCTCGAAGGGCAGCGCCCCCAGGCCCGCTGGAAGCTGCAACTGCGAACACAAGGCCGACCTTCCGTCTCCCTTGGGTGGTCCAGACCCTGCACCCCCATCCCAATACCGACCTGGAGAGAAAACGATGGCTAAGGTTCCGGCACCTCAGGCAGGAGTCCTGGAACGGACCGAGCCCAGCTGACAGCTGCCACCCACTGCAGGAAGCCTCCGGGCGAAGTTCACCCAGAGTCCTTGGGGTGCGAGGGAGGGTCGTCACGAGCCCGGGGACAAATGGGGACTCAGGAGAAATGCACCTACCTAGTCCAGGCGCAAGTTTCAGCAGCGTTCCCAGGTGCGGTGCCTCCACCCCCTCGCCAGGTGCTCAGCCCCGCCGGGCGGCGCAGCCCGTGGCCAGGACTTCAAGCTGCTCAGCCGGTTCCTGCGGGAAGCGACTGTAAATCCACATTACTGTTGAGCCGCCGCTCGGCCCCGTCGCTCCTCCGGCCAGCGCCTGCGGTGCGGTGCTCGCCGCCCGCAGCCGCCGGGAGCAAGGACCGAACCTGAGCTGCTGCCGCCCCGGCAGACGGCAGCTGCCGCCAATGCCCGAGCCTTGGGGGTCCTGTGTGTGAAGGTCTACGTATGTGTGAAAGAGTGTGCGTGTGTGTAGGAGCAGAATGGGTGAGCTCGGCCCCCTGGGGCAGTCGGAGGTGAACTCCGGGCTGCCGGAGCCCGCCGCGCTCCCAGGTTCGGGAGTCTGCAAGGCTGATGGCTGAGCTGTTGTTGCCGTGGCCGCCGCCGCCGCGCTCTAAGGCTGGTAGCGGTGGTGCAAAAATGTTCTCTCCGCTACTGAGACCGAAAATCCTGCCCTATCTACTGAGCATGCCCGGTTTGACAGCTCCACAATCGAGGTTTTTTTTTCCCTTTTCCCCAAGACTCCAGGTTTTAGCCGCAGCTGAGACTCAAGAGGGGAGTGCTGGGGAGGGAGGAGTGAGCAGCAGCACGAGGAGAAGGGGCTGGGGGGAGCAGGTAGCAGGCATAGGAAGGAAGTCGACAGGAGAAATATCTGGGTGTCAGAGGGTGGAGAGTGGGAGGGAAGGAGAAAAACTGGGCACAGGAGCCGAGGAAGAAAATATGGATCAACAAAATGTTGATTGCGTGCCTTAATGAGTCCCCCTGGTCAGGTGCGCTCATGAATAGCTTTGATCACAACCCCTGCCCCCATGATTAGGTGTATTGAGGGATTTGCGATGTTTGTCATACCCCAGATCAAACTGGGACAGTGTTTCATAGTCATGAAGATGACTGCTTCACACATACGGAGGACGATGACTGCTGCGATGTGTAAAGCCTCAAGACTAACTCAAAAAAAGCCTGAAGCCTCTAGCCAGTATTACTTTGGGAAAACAAAAAAAAAATTAGAAGAAAGGGAGAGAGAAATGTTTGCTTTCTTCCTGTTCCCTCTGCATCTGGTCGAAAACCCAAGCCCGTGAGTTCGGTGCTTAAATGACCTGTAAACTCTCTTGTGTCTGGGAGAGGACGCTGCTGACTGCCTCGGGCTGACAGTATGACCCCAGCGCGCCAAGGCCAGGCTCCTGGCGGCACGTCAGGGCAACACTGATGATGGCCCCAAAGAGGGCTTGTCACTAGCCTCCCAGGGCACGTACCCGGGCGAACCCAGTGCACTGCCCGGAGCCCCGGACGCCTCCTCCCCCCACCCTCCTCTGCTTCTTCGAAAAAACGGAGAAGTGGAATCTGCAAGCCCAGAAACTCGCTTTGGGAGCCTTAGGCGTCCTACTGGGCATGCTCAGGACTTGGGGCGCCTCGCGTGGTGGAACTCGGTGGCCGCAACATCTGCATAGATGGGTCAGATCTAAGTCTAAAGTGGAAGGCGTTGATGCCCGCTTGGAGTTTGACTCAGGTTTCTGGAAGGGCTGCGGCGACGCCCACGCTCTCGTTTTTTCCTTCCTGGCTACTCAGTGAGAGCCAAATTGTGGGAGATACCAAGTGCCGAGCCAGGGAGCTGCACCAACTGGGGTGAAACCGAAGTCTTGCGTGCTCCCAGACCCCTTTCCCCAGGCGCCAGCCGCGCCTCAGGCAGGTAGGGGGGCGCGCAGAACAGCAAAGAGAGTCCTGCTAGCATTCTCGGGGACTGCTAACCTCTAGGTAAAGGAAAGAGAGTGGGATGAGTTGAACACTCTTTGGGAGAAAAGCGTTTCCGCATGTTTTTTTTTTTTTTTGGGTGGGGGGGAGGAGGGAACGGGTGTGTGTGTGCATGTGTCTGTGTGCATGCATGTTTATAATTTGGCTCCAAGGAGAGCACTAGACTGAAAACCGAGAAATGATTGCCGAGTTGAGAGCCCGCTAGGGGTTGCAATAAGGCTCATTTTGAGCCTTGGCTGGCGCTAATTACTGGCAAGAGTTGCTAGCGGCGTGTAGTGGGCGCGCACCAAAGCGTCCAGCTGTTCTCCTCCCTGGGTGATTGCAGCTGCGCCAGAAAAGCGTCGGATAGATGATGGTCTCTGCGCTCCTGAGCAAGGGGACCAGATTTGGTTTTTGAAAGAGGTAGTCCAGGGTGACGCCAGGGGAGATCTGAGAACCCAGTGTTCCCATTTTCCTGGCTTTCCATACAGGTATTTGCAAAGAGTGAGCCTGGTAAAGCCCGCACACTAGCAAGTCAGGAAATATACTGAGCAGAAACATTTGGGGTGGAGGGGTGCCAGATTGAAGAACACGTTTATTCCCACTGTCCTTTTTCTAACAGCGTCTTGCCTTCTGACAGGATTTGTTTAGATCCTTGCTGCTCCCCATAACTAACCCCCTCCTCCCTCCCTCTCTCTCTCTCTCTCTCTCTCTTTCCTCTCTCTCTCTCTCTCTCTCACACACACACACCACTTCTCTGCCAACAAAGAAACAAAAGATGACAACGGGATTCTGTATAGGAGTAGCAAAGGCTTCCTGAACCATCCCTTTGCTGGGCTACTAGGGAAAAAAAAAACAATGCAGAAGGAGGAATAGCTAGAAAATCTGTCTGGACCCCAATTTCTAAGAACCCTTCTTAAAAATCCCACTCCCCTTTCCAAAACAAACAAAAACATGTGTAGATCTATGTATCTACCTAAGACCTGAATAAAAGGATTCCCATTAAGAACTATCAAAACCTTGAATTGTGGAAGGAAAAGACTTTCAGTGTACCTCAATATTTACCTAAGAGTTATGGGATGAGGAAAAAAATATCTGACTAGTTACTTCTCCCGTGACTCTACACCCCGGGGTCTCAGGAAATTCTGTAAGGAACTATTAAGAATGACCTCCTGTTCATGGAAAAAATATTCTGGGGAAATGGGAGTGGACAAATCATAACAGCCATGGACATGGGACGTTGGGTTTAATACCAGCATCTCATCACTGGCTGCCTCTTTGTTATTCTTTTTGAAGACACAGGAAGGAAGGGACAGTCGCTACCTGGGGATTTCATGAAAGGAAACTCAGCTTGTTCCTCTCATGGCAATTTGGCAGTGGCAGTCAGTTTAATCATTTTTTTATAAACTGTCCTCTACCACTCTGTTTCTCTCTCATTCTTCCCTTTTGTTTTCCTTACCTGCCTTCCACAGCTCCCTGGAGTGTTTAATTCATTTGGTGTGTACCTGTCTCCCTTTATTTCCTTCCAAAAAAATGTTTCCCTTTCTAATTCTAAAGGATAGAGAGCTCTGTCACTTTTCTTCATTTCCTAAGAACTGATTTAAGACTTTTGAATCTCCCACAGCCTGATACCGTAGGTGGATTTACTAAAGCATTTATTCAACCTTAGAGATTCTCAGTACACATTTAAGTAACAGGAAATTGCAGAATTTTCTGGTTATTTTGCTCATGAAACCAAAATTTCTATTTCAAATTTGAATATTAAGGAAGGTGTACTGAATTGCCACTTCCAGAATGACCATTGTGAAGGAAAATATGACCAAATATAACTGTCCTATAAAGATCTGATCTCATCTGTATAGGATGGTTACTCAGTTGTAAGAGTATATTGTTCAAATATTTTGATAAGAATTTTACAAGAGCCAGATATGCCTTATCTTTAATAAAGACCACATGCATGCACTCATTCTCACTACTAATGTAATTATATAAATTAAATTCAGCAAATGGTTATGATGCATCTCCTGTATTCCCAGAACTGAGCAGGTAAAGAAATTGAGACCTAAAGCCTGAAGTGTTCAAATATCTGTGAACAATTCACTAATCAACAAGCATATGTACCTAGAGTGATTTAATCCTAGAGAATTCTTACAGTTATTCTGGTCCTGATACTTTATAATGTACTTATTTAATCCACAGGTTACAGTCCCTACAAGGAATGTACAGTGGAAAATATCACTTATTTTAATCTTGTTTCTAAGTACCCTCATCAGTAAGAGTATAAGTACTGTAATATTAGAAGACTAAAGTCAATAACAATTACATAAAGAAAATCAATGTGAAACAGCTGAAATGACGGTGTTTTGTTTAGTTGTTTGTCTAATGGGAAGATATTTCAAAGACACATTTTTAATTCATACTTGTTGTGGTAAACCATATTTCTCATGGCAACTGATAACAGTGTCATCCAGAGATCTTGAACCAGATATTATGAATGTACTGGCACCTTTTGTCTACAGTGATTGAAAACAAAAAGGATAGCTTATTGATTTTTCTACCCAGTATCCATAAACAGAGCTGTAAAATTACAGTCACCAACTTGATGTTAGGGAGTGCCCGTTTTCAACTTATTATGTGTGCCTCTCTGGGAAAGCCAGTCACATTGGTATAAGTGCACTGGTGTCTATAGGCAAAATGTTGGTAGCCAACATTCTGTATGCATCTGTTCAGAAGAGAGTCACACATGTTTTTTATTTCACACATGCAAGTAAGACTTAGGAAAATAGTGATAAACCAATACAAGTCTTCATTTTATTTCCACTTAGTATACAAAAGGAGACTTTGGATCTTCTTGGTAGAGTTCTGAGGGGAGGCAAAGTATTTCAGTTTTTGTTTACCTTTGTAGTCTAATATATCATTTTGTATTCCACATTGGAAGTCCTGCTCATGGAAGTGTATATTAGTACAAACCATGCCTCAGTGAAAAGTGTCTACCAATACTAGTGTATCTTAAAATTACTCTCAAAATAAATGTAGCTCTTATAAACTACAGAAGCCAAGACTTCTCAATAGGGTGCACTGGCAATTGATTTGTATTAGTGCTATAATGAATTTAATAGTTGCCTAAATTTTAAATTGTCACATGTCACTTGTCTTCCCGTTGTTTATCGATTTGCTCGAGCAGGCTCCATACGTCCTGTCACATGCTAGTGTGGCCCAAGGGCACCTTCTCTCTCCAGGAACATAAAGAGCCTCAAATCATTCCATCAGCTCATGGGAATGAGGTCTATAATTGTTGTTGGTATTTGGCATATCGAATACGACACAGGTAGCTTGCCAGGCTCTGCCGTGCGGGTGGGATACTCTTGTAGTCACCTCTCATCTCGTGCATTTATTGATGAACTGCGTGGCTACAACGTGGCCACGAACTGGGCTTGTGGATCAATTTTAAATTTTAAGTTACAGACAGTTAAAAGAATGATACTTTCATATATTTCTATAAAATTCAGTTATGTCTGATCTGCATATACAAAAATATATGGCAATAACAATAATTTGTTTCCTCAGAAACATCACATAGAGCTTCTACTGAAGATCTGAAAGCTGGCTTTATGGTAGTATTTGTATTTAATAGGAAATACTTTTAAGAATATTACTTTTTGGCACTTTTTTAACTATCACAGTTTTTGAAAAGAGGAAATATTGATTTCAAAATGTACTATGATTTCTGTTTGAGAGATGAAATTACACTCCAGAAAAAGAATTTGAAAAGAGTATGGAACAATTAGGATTGTTCTGTTGGCATTTTAAATGTACTTGCACTTCCTCTAACTTTGTGACCTTGTCATCATAACCTTTTAAGTGAATTATTATCATGATTGAGTTACAGGTAACTATTAATTTGAATTGCAATAATGAAAGCATTTAGTGCTTCTAAAATGCATGCTTGGTAATGGCCATAAGAACACTTTTATAGCCACATATATTAAGAATTGCTGGTAGATGCTAACAATTATTAGGGTAGTCCATCATAAACAGATTTTAATGCATTTTATATGAAAATTGGGATGTTATCATTTTCCATGCAATACAATAAACGTGAATAATGTCTTCTCAGACTAAAAAGATTCTCCTCCATATGCATCTTCATTCTCTCATTCATATTTTTCTTTTAACAAAATAGACAAGAGACAAGATAGCAGGGTAGCACAGCAGAAATGTGCTGCTCCCTTTATGCAAGTCAACACCTACAATATGCTATTCTAAATACTAGGAATAGGGTGGGAAGCAAAGATTCACTCTCCTGCTTTGAGTCCATTAGCAGGAGAACATAACCAGTCACACAACAAGATACATAGTACTACCTTGTCCACTGCTCTGAAGGAATAACGGATGAGACTCTCATGTAGATTATGCTTAGAGAGAGACAGTAGTCATCCTTGAGGCAGTGACTACAAATCTGAGGCCTAGAGAATGTAGTTGAATGCCAAGCACATGTGCATGCACACACAAACACAAACACACACATGCCTGCAGTACTTGATGTGAAAAATATCTAGGCATTGTGAGGGAACTCATAGCTATGTGTATTTTTGTTTGGGGAAACACCCAGCAGTGGTAAAGGCTTATTTCTGACTCTGTGTTCAGTGCTCACCCCTCGTTATGTCTTGGGAGACTATATAAAGTGTCAGGAACTAAACTGAGTCTGAGCATGTGCAAGGCAAGCACCTTATCCACTCTTCTTTCTGTCTAGCCCCAGATTTTGTATCTGGAATGTAGTTAGCTATGCATATTGTATGTGGCTGAGGGACAAGACTTTGGATGGTGGATGAGGGCCAAATAATCAAAGGATTTATGGGTCTTAATAAGGATTCTGTCAACAATAAAATGTCCAGGAATGTTGCATATGATATAATTTTAATTATTCTTTACACGCCCTTCAAATAACTTTTTTATACATGCCAACTATCAAATTATTGACCATTTTTCTATCTTTAGTTTTCCTAGCTTTTCTGTGGTTCAGGGACTCCTAGAAGCTCTTTAGAGTCTTTTTGGATGTTTGTGTTATCAAAATTATTGTCAAGATAATATTAAGATAGTTATTTTATATTCACAGAATCACACAGAAAATAAGTTATGCAACAGCACATAAGAATTCTAAAATATAACAGTACTACTATGTTTAATATATATATTTTTTGTTTTTTTGGGTCACACCCGGCAATGCTCAGGGGTTACTCCTGGCTCTTCGCTAAGGAATTACTCCTGGCGGTGCTCAGGGGACAATATGGGATGCCGGGGATCGAACCCGGGTTGGGCACATACAAGGCAAATGCCCTACCTGATGTGCTATTGCTCCAACCCCAATGTTTAATATTTTTGACTTGGAAAAATATAGTACTCTCATGAAAATCTTAGTTAGGTTACTACACAAGTTTATGGCCATTATTTGTAATGCATTAATACATAAATATTTCAATTCTGCCTGCTTTAATTTCTGAAAGATCAATATCAATAGATATCATCCACAAAGAAAATAGCATTTTGGGATTCTTGAAGTTTTTTCAGAGACCAAAGATAAATATTGATCTTTTCTTCTCACCTCCAATCCTCACCGCACCACTCCCTTCCCCTGTCCTCTTCTTCTCTCTTCCCTTCCCTCCCTTCCTCCTCCCTCCCCTCCCCTCCCCCTTCCCTCCCCTTCCCTTCCCTTCCCTTCCCTTCCCTTCCCTTCCCTTCCCTTCCCTCCCCTCCCCTCCCTCCCTCCTCCTCCCCTCCCTCCCCCCTTCCCTTTCCTTCCCTTCCTTTCCCTTCCCTTCCCTTTTCACTTTACTTCTCTCTTCCTTCCTCTCTTCTCCATTTTCCCTTCCCTTCTATTCATCTCTCTTATCTTTTTGTTTTTTGGACTATAGCCGGGTACTCAAGGTGAACACCAGGCTCGGTAATAATTATTACTCAAATCAGGGTGTAGAGGACTCAAGGATCAATCCTGGTAGAGTCAAAGTATAATAAGGGAATAAGGGATTCCTGGTATCTAGCCCAAGCCTGTCGCATGCAAGGCAAATAATATAGTATAGTATATTATAGCATAGTATATAGCATAGTTATATATACTATAGTATATATACTATATATAGTATATATACTTCATACTATATATGTATAGTATATATACTCCATACTATATATAGTATATGATATATAGTGTATTAACGTATAGTATATATACACTACAGAGTGTATATATATACTATACTTTTATAGCTATAGGATAGTATATACAATGTATATATAGTATACAGAATATACTATGTGTATACACATATATAGGATATATGTATATACATAGTATATTCTGTAAACTGTACTATAGCATATATACTATACATACTATATATACTATATTCAATACATAGTATATATGTAGTATATACTGTATATTATATGCTATATAGTATATATATTGTAGTATGTAGTATCACTTGTCTTCCCATTGTTCATCAATTTGCTTGAGTGGGCACCAGTAGCATCTCCATATGTTCTGTCACATGCTAGTATGTGTATAAAGTATACTATATAGTATGTATTATATGGTACATATATTATACAGTGTATATACACTATATACTATACCAAATATACTATATATTATACCATATACTATACTCTACTATCTCTTAGGCCCTAATCTTTTCTTAAAGTCTATGTGTTTATCAAGTGACTTTTTCTTTTCTTAAATGTTTAATCCTCAGAGTAAGAAACTGATTCTTATTTTATAATCCAGAACACTTACTTACAATTACTGTAACATGCATTTTGAAATTATCCATTATCTTCCAACTAAATTAACTGCCTTCTTAACCCAGTAATCCACCCTTTGAAACAGTGTGAATGATCTCACCCGTTTTCAGGTTTTAATAATTACTTTTAGCTAGCTATGTTTCAGACTGAATACCCCATTCCAATATTCCTTCTGGGTTTGTCTCCTTAATATTTTACAATAACTTCAAGCTCAACTTTTTAAAAACTGAATTTGGGACCGGAAAGATAGCCCAGAGGGTATGGCGTTTGCCTTACACACTGCAGGCCTGTGCCCGGCCAGGGTTTGATCCCGGCATCCCATATGGTCTTCTGAGCACCGCCAGGAGTGATTCCTGAGTGCAGAGTCAGGAGAAACTCCCTGAGCATTGCCGGGTGTGACCCAAAAAAAAAAGCAAAAAAAAAACTGAATTAATTTCTAGATATTTTAGATAATAAATATGAGAGATTATTGAATCACATAATGTTATAGGAATTGATTAAAATTAAAATATTTACATATATATGGAAAGCGAATAGGGGAAATACAGTATTAAATTCTCAATCAAAGCAAAATCCTCACTGACTTGAAGCTATTTGATATAAAAAACTTTTCTGCGAGCAACTAATTTGTTGCGATTTGGAGACAACCGCTGGACTAGAGCCTTTACCAACTGAATCCCACGGGATGTCAAAAGATCACGTGGCCGCCCACCTACAAGATGGTCAGACTTCCTTGTCAAGACCCTAAAGGAACGGTTTGAGGCTCTTCATATTCCTGAATCAACCAGATGCCATTGGGCTACATTGGCACATGATAGGGTCCAAGGAAATGTTACTGGCGACCGCTCGAGCAAATCGATGAATAACTGGGATTCAAGTGATCAAGTGAACTAATTTGTTATATTCTTATAAGTCTGATTGAACAAAGACATAATATTAAAATACATTTGCACTAATAAGAACATGCCATCTCTGGAAAACTGGTTGTCAAAGAGATTGCTTACTATAAACTCTTTTCAGTAAAATTTGTCTGTTTCCTCATTGTGTGATAAAAAATACCATTAATCCATCTCTATTATTTTCTCTACATTAATGTATGTTCATTGTATGTTTCTCAACTGTGCATGCTCACTTTTCTCCCACATAAATATCTATAATTTCACCAAAAAATATCAAAATAAGTATATATACTCTGCTGTCATTCTAAAGCTACTTAGCATAAAAAGAGATTCTCACATCCCTTTCCAAAGAAATGTTAGTCTATAGGTGCATCTAGCATCTATAGGTTGTGTTGGTCAGACTTGCTTCCCCAATCAACATACATGGTGTTTTCTTGTCAATAAAACCCTTTGTCTGGTTATATTAAGACAATATTGATATTATCAGTTATTTTCCTTTTTCACTTTTATATTTTATTTTTAACAATGCATATTAATTTATCATCAACAAGCAATTTCTATTTAAAAGTTAAAACCGAAGTAATCTTTCTTAGAAGTCCCATACATATTCTAGTTTTAGTTACAAATACACATTTTTGATCATATTCATTGAAGTACTCACTTAACACCAATTTGCTTTAGTCACCAAAGGAATTTGTGGCAAGATGGGCATAGACAAATGTAATCTACAATCTTCAGAATACCTGACGATTTGGTTTAAGTTATAGTTACTATAAGTTGATATGTTCTCTCCAAACTAGGGAAATTGTGTGAAGTACAATTTATACAGCAGTTTGTGGCTAGAGTGATAATACAGTGGGTAGGGCAAGGTGACCCAGGTTTGATCCCCATCATTCCTTATGGTCCCCCAAGCACCACCATAAATAACCCTTGAGCATCACTGGGTGTGATCCAAAAAAACAAAAAAAAAAAGAGAACAGGAAACAAAACAAAAAAACCCAATTCATCCAGCAGGCTAAATTATACACTTGTAACCAAGTTGGTTACAGTGGGACTATTGATCCTGTTATCCAAAAAGTACTGAATATAAAATTTAGAAATGTATAATTTAAAACACTCTTAGGCTTGAGAGATGGTACAGCAGTAGGGCACTTACCTTGCATGTAGCTGACTTAGTTCAATCCTCAGCACCTCATATAGTTCCCTAAGTACCACCAGGAGTAGTCCTTGGGCACAGAGCACTGAGTTCCGAGCATCGCACTGAGCCCTGAGCATCACAGGATGTGGCCTCAAAACAAAATAAAAGAATAAAAAAATTCTTGCATCTGGGTAGGGTGTCTTTTTTTTCTCCATTTCTAGCTGTCTCTTCATATTTATCCATCTCAATTTCATTATTACCTTTACCAAGCCGTCCCTAAATTTCCATCCAAAATGCTCTTTCCTTGGAAGAGTGAAAACACTTTGTCTCTTTGAACCCTTATTCCTATTTCCTTTTGATTATAGTAATCTATTTAGATAGTTGTTTCTTCAATTATGCTTTTTAATTTTTGGGGGCCTTTTTGGGTTACATCTGGTGACAGTCACGGGTTACTTCTGACTTTTTGCTCAGAAATTACTCCTGGCAGAGCTCGGGGAGCACATAGGATGCCGGTGATCAAAACCAGGTCGATGCATGCAAGGCAACCGGCCTATGTGCTATCGCTATAACTCCAACCCTACTTTTGAATTTTAAATGATATATTTGTATATATATTTTGTTTGTGTGTAGTAGTTCCTGAGAAATACTTGCATGGAAAGTTTTGTTTTATCAAGTTTTCTTTAACACAGGATTAAATGTGGAAGAGACTTAAAAGAAACATGTAATATGTCCTATTTGATCACATTTAATTAAAATTACTACATCTCTTGAACCATATCAGAAAAAAATTTGCCTTTTTGGGTAACACCGGCGATGCTCAGGGGTTACTCCTGCCTCTGCACTCAGGATTTACTCCCAGCGGTGCTCAGGGGACCATATGAGATGCTTGGAATCAAACTAGGATTGCCATGTGCAAAGCAACCACCCTATCTGCTGTGCTATTGCTCTGGCTCCCGTATCAGAAATTTTGTTTTTAATTGGCCTCTGGGTTCAACACCATCCTTAGGCTATGCTCAGGAATATCTAAGAGGTACTGATATTGTGTCTAAAAGAGATAATTCCTATACATCTAGTAAATTGTCTTCTTATATGAAGTATCACATGCATAGCAAAGTTTTCAATAATTTATAACTTAAAATATTCTACCATTTCTTACAATTCTGTGGGTTGGGTCAGATTTTTTCCCTCCTGGTTTTGTCTGAGATTTTTTGTTTGTATTTTGGGGGGTCCTTTCCTGGCAGTTTGCAGACAAAAAGGTGGTGCCAAGGATCAAACTAAAGAGTTCCATATGCAATAATGTATCCCAGTCCCTTAAACAGTCTCTCTCCCTAGTCCTGTCTATTTTTGTTTTTCTTGTTGTTGTGGTTGTTTTGTTTTTGTTTACTTCCAGTAAGTACATTCAGTTGGTTGGCAGGTCACCTGGGATTAGTTTTGTTCTAAGCAAGTAGTGACTCTGCTGAAGTCTTTATAACAAGTAGGTGACTCTCTTTCCAGACTCCTTGTCACTGAGCTCTCATATCCTCTGTGTCACTTAACTTATGTTGCATCAGAAATGACCCTAAAACTTAGTGGCATAAAATAACAGCAATTTATCATTTCTCATGCTTCAGTGGGTTAACTATGGTGCTCGCTCTGCTGGATTTTCCTTGATATGTCCCTGAGGCTGCATTCAGTGGAATGGTTGCCTGGTGTAAAAAAAATGAAATTCATCTAAATAAATTTGGAGAATAAATTTAATTTGCTATATTAAACAATTCATGAATTCTTTAGCATCCCATCTAGCAAGCAAGAAAGGTTCAGCAAAAAGGTTGAACAAAATGAAGGCTTTTATAGTTAGAAAGAGGGTGGGAAGAGGTTATTAGCAAAAGAAAAGAGATTATTTCAGTCTAAACTGCATTCCCTCAGGCAAGGCCAGAAGATAGGTGTGTGTGGGGGGGCAGGGGGAGAGTATTTTAGCTTTACAAATACCTCACAAGTACAAACCTGTAAACTACAGATTGATATAGAATTCAGTTTTGGCTAGAGACTGAAATTGCAACTAGCTTGTGTATTAAGTTTTTCTTGGGTCCAGCATGAATGTAACTTCATTTGGGGCCTGTTGTTTCTTCTTCTTTCTCCTACGCTGAAAGGCAGTTACTTCACTCATGCATCTGGCATACGTAATGACAACTGTCTCAGTTGTCATTTTGTCAATGCAAAAGTGAATTTTCCTATACTGGTGGGTTCTTGAGAAGTGATGAAAGAGAGTTTCGCATATGAAGCTCAGAAGATTGAAAGTAAGTTTATTGTACATAAAAAGGTAGGTGATTGCAGGTACTTCCCCAAATGTCTAGGCCACTCTATTACCCTTGAACGAAGTCCTGGTCCAGTCCCTAATGCTACCCGGTCAATTGTACAACTTCCTGGTCCTGTCCCAGGCACTCTACCTGCCTTCCTGAATGATGGCCTGGTCCTGTCCCTTCACTGCTCTCTCTGTCCAGTGTATGCTTTTTCTGGTCTCCGGCCTTGACCATATGCACATGGGAATGACTCCTGTGCTCTGTATATGCCACTGGCTGGGCATCCAGAACCTGCCTATTCTGAGCTATTCTGGGCATCCTAGCCCACCCTGCCCTGTACCTTCCCTTGCCTGGCCTTGCATGGCCTACCAGTACTGGGCCCTGTACCTGGGCATGCTGCCCTACCTGATCCAGGGACTGAGTCCAGAGAGCATGTGGTCAGAGAGAGGGAGAGCCTGCATGTACCTTTTGTTTTCTGCTATCCCCCCATGTATCCCTTCTATAGTCTGATTCACTACCTGTTCCATGGGTGTGATTGGCTACCTGTGACCTGGCAATCTCCACCTTAGCTCCTGCTGTACTAATTTCTTTTCCACATGTCAGGACAGTATGCCCATATCAAAAAGGTGGAAGTCACAGATTCTAAAAGTGTGGATCCAGCACACAAACTTTGTTACTTCTGTTGTATTTCACACATTATAGAGCCAGAGAACCTTTGCATATCTTGATATGTGGCGTCGCAAAGGACTGTGGTTATATTTTCCTTTGTGCCATAGACAATATATGAATTGTGTCTAAGGTATGAATGATTAAGGTATAAATGATAAATTACATGTTCTAATCACTGTATCACTGTCTTCCCGTTCATCATTGATTTGCTCAAGCGGGCACCAGTACATCTCCATATGTCCTGCCTCATGCAAGTAGAGCCTAAGGACACCTGCTTGCTCCAGGAACATAAAGAGCCTCAAACCTTTCCATCAGGTCATGGGAATGAGGTCTAGAATTGTTACTGGTATTTGGCATATCAAATATGACACGGGTAGCTTGCCAGGCCCTGCAGTATGGGTAGCATACTCTTGTAGTCATCTCTAAATCCAGCATTTATTGATGAACCGTGTGGCCTTGCAAGCCGGGCTGTGATAGGCTGCTGGGTGGAGTTCTGACAGGGGAAGTCTGGATGTGGAAAATGGAGGCCCTCATGGAGTGGGGGGGGTCATCTGGCTTGTTGCAAGGCTCTCCTGGGGTGGCGAGCCAGGGCTAGTACCCACAATCCCACCGAGCGCCTCGTGAGCGGCTGGGCACAGGGAGAGCCAGTAGAAGCTCTGCCCCATGTCTGTGACTCTCTGGATCAGCATACCTGGGCCGAATTTAAAAACGACTGCTGCAGGGTGGATCTCAATGAGCCGGGATGTGATAGGGTGTTCTGCTGGGGAGTTCTGCAGGGGAAAGTCCGGATGTAGAAAATGGAGGCCCTCATGGAGTAAGTGGGTCGTCTGGCTTGTTGCGAGGCTCTGCTGGGGTGGCGGGCGGGCCAGGGCTAGAATCCGCCATCCCTCCCGAGCGCCTCGTGAGCGGCTGGCACAGGTAGAGCCAGTAGCAGCTCTATATGTTCTAATAGTTCTGATATAATTAAAGTTCCAGTGCAGTGATTTAATTTTCCTTGTTTTCATTGAGTTTACTTAGATGCATTTTTATCTCATCCCCATTTTAGTTTCTTTTCTTTTCATACATGGTATATCCATGGATGCATTTATTTGTTTTATTTGTTTTGTTTTCAGGGAATGTAGGGGTCTCCCAAGCAGTGTTCTGAAGGTCAAAGTTCCCATCCTGGTTATTCTTGGCCAACAAGGCAAATGGTTCTCTGTGAGGGACCAGGATACAATACTTCTCAGTCCCTGCAATGTTAGGGATTACTTAGGACACATCAGAAGTGCTAGGGTCCCTTAGGGCTCCACCTAACAATGCTTTGGGGGTCATGTGATCTCTAGAGATTGAACCACTGTTGGCCACATGCAAAATCTTTAGCACTTTACTATGTTTGCCTGGTACTATCTTACACCATGCTATCTCTAGCGCCCAGGAGTATATTATCATTGGAAAAAATAAGGGACTATGTTGAAGGACAGGCCTAGCTAGCTTGGGAGCTTTGCTGTTTTATCCACTCAGAGCTTAATCTATTTACATGGTCTTAAGCCAGGGTTCATAATAATAAGACCTCTCTTCTATGTAAACACTGATGGATGGTGTGGCAGTTACAGAAGTTAACTTGACTTTGAATGAGTATCTTCTGATTTATTATACATCTACTAAGACTTCTATGTTATCTAGATTGGGCACAGCTCCTGTTTATACCCACTGGACCCAGCATGGGACAGTTAGAATTTACCAGGAGACTATCCCCTGGCTACATTGAGACTATGGTTTAAGATTATAGGAAGGAGGGGCCGGAGCAATAGTCCAGCGGGTAGGGCGCTTGCCTTACATGCAGCCCGGCCTGTGCCGGCCCAGGTTCGATCCCTGGCATCCCATAAGGTCCCCCAAGCACCACCAGGAGTGATTCCTGAGTGCAGAGCCAGGATTATCCCCTGAGCATTGCTGGGTGTGACCCAAAAAAGCAAAAAGAAAAAAGATTATAGGACAGATACTAGTTTGCCCTCAAGCAGGTGAGTATGACCCTTTCAGTGTACAGAGAACAAGATACTCAGAATCACCCTGGTGCAGATAATAAATAAAAGGGCCTTGTGGGTGCCATATAGATTACATGAAGCCCATGTAATTAAGATGGTTTACTTTTATTCCATCCCCCTCTCTCTCCAGTGTTTCACATAAGAGATTATTTTGGAAGAAGGGATGAGTCCTTGGTGTAATTCTTTGTTTAGAACTGTAGTAGGGTGTGGCACCTCCCTTCTACACTCTTCTACTATCTAGAAGCTGTTTAGCTGATCTTTGTTGACAGGACCCCTCCCCTGAAGTTAGGATTACTTTTGTGTATATAAGGGGTTCAGGGTTTGTTCATTCACTCAACCCTGAATGAACGGTTTGAGGTTCTTTTTTATTCCTGAAGCAACCAGATGCCATTGGACCACACTGGCACGTGATATGGTCAAATGGAAATATTACTGGCGCCCGCTCAAGCAAATTGATGAATAAGGGGATGTCAAGTGATCCAAGTGATATAAGGGGACTGACTTGAGGTACTGCTTTCCTCTTTGGTGGGACTCCTCTCTGGTGGGATCCACTTTGGTGGGACTCTCACTGGTGGGATCTTCTTTGGTAGGTGATTTGGGCTCTCAAGTATGGTATAAGTTCTGACCAGAGCTAGAGGTCTTCCATTATATTGGAATGCAGTGGTAGAGCTTTTTTGTACTATTAAAAGCCTTTTGGCACATTGGGAATGGTGTTTGCCTTGCATACAGCAGATCCATGGCATCCCATATGGTCCCCTGAGCACTGGCAGAACTAATTCCTGAGTATAGAGCCAGGGGTAACTGCTAAGCATCGCCGAGTGTGACCCAAAAAGCAAAAAAATAAAATAAAAGCCTTTTGGAACTGTACTGGACTTGTGAGTTTTCATCCATTCCCTGGTGGCTTTGGAGGGTAGAAGAGAACTTATGTCCTGATGCTGTTGGGGACCTCAGTGGCTTCCTGACAGGACTAGAATCATAGTACTTCACACACAATATACTTTGCCTAATTTATTCCTCACAATTTTTTGAGATAAGCAAAAATGCCATTACCACTTAATATAATAGCAACTGAGGCACACATATATTAAGCAATTTTCCAAGGCTAAATAGCTACTAAGTAGCTGTTGGGACTCAGGTGGTCCACACAGATATTAGGGTTCAGCAGGGTCCCTTGGCACATTAAGGGTAACAATAATTTCCCCCTGACCTTGTTATTAACAAAGGAACAAGACCACAGGCTTTAGGTATTAAGAGGCTTTAGCACTTTATTAAGTCAAGTCTGCTCTTTAAATCCTCCCAAGAAGGTTGGGAGTTGGGGAGATATAAGAGATGAAAGGACCTGATACAATTAAAAACCCCTCCTACCTGGAGCAATCTGCCAGGGGACCTGCCCTAAAGACAGAATTCTACCTTGGGGCTAATGACCTACCAAGTACAGAAACAGAACCCTAGCATGTTGTTGTTCTTTTCTTTTATTAGCTGGTAAACAATCATCTATATAATATTTCTAGTTTTGCCTTGTATCACTTGTTTCCCTTTGTTCATCAATTTGCTTCGAGTGGGCACCAATAACATTTCCATATATCCTGTCACATGCTAGTTTAGCCCAAGGGTATCTGCTAGCTCCAGGAACATAAAGAGCCTCAAATCATTCCATCAGGTCATGGGAATGAGGTCTATATTTGGTACTGGTATTTGTTTTTAAAGTATTTTATTATACCACTGTGAGATATACAATTACAAAGATATACAATTAAAAAAGTTCATATTTGGGTTTTGGTCATACAGTGTTCCAGCACCCATCCCTCCACCAGTGCTCATCTCCCACCACCAACGTCCCCGGTTCCCTCCCTCCTCCCCCAGCCCACCTCCATGGCAGGTTCTTTATTTCTTTCCTTTCTCTCTCTTTCTCTTTTTCTTCCCCTCCAGACTACGGATTACAGAACATGCATTAAAGGGTTGTCATGTGTATCTTTTTGCCTGTATATAATGCTCAGTTCTAAGTTGGTATTAGTAAACCTCTACAACTGTTAGCACACTGTTCCATTTTCTTACCTAGCTTCTGACTCCCACATGTTTGTGATAATTTCCCACCTTTGACAAGACCTCCTGATACATGTTTCACTTGACCTTGGATATTGATATCATAATATGTACATATATATGTCATGCAAATAAATGCAGTCATTCTGTATCTGTCTCTCTCCTTCTGGCTAATGTCCCTCAACATGATCTTCTCCATGTCCATCCATGTATAGGCAAATTTTATAACTTCACTTTTCCTAACAGCTGCGTAGTATTCCATTTTGTAGATGTACCAAAGCTTCTTTATCCAGTCATCGATTCTAGGGCACTCTGGTTGTTTCCAGATTCTGACTATTGTGAATAATGCTGCTATGAACATAAAAGTAGGGATGGTGTGGTATTTT
>JAJIBD010011681.1:0-54037 GCA_021461705.1 Cryptotis parvus | reverse complement strand
AAAGACTTTGTATTAATGATAAGAAATGCATTAACCTGTTTAAATATGCATGTTGCAGGAGCAGGGGATGCTTGCCTAGCAGTGCTTGGGGCCTAGGGCCATTTCTGGTGAAATGAAACCACAATTAGGTTAATGGTTCAATGATAGGGCCTGAGGATGTGGTCTGCTTAGGGCTTAGCTACTTACAGAGTTTGCCTGTGACTATATCTGGTGGTACTTAGGATATCATACAAGGATCAAACTCTTGGCCTTATGCACAAAAAGAATGCATTCCAGTCCCTTGAACTATAAGCCATGACTCAGAGTGCATGGCTTTTCAAATCTATTTTCAGGGTGTCCAGATATATAGGATAGCAGGCTTGGCATTTGCAACTGACCTGAGTTCAGCCCCCAGCATCCTCTACGATCCCCTGAATAGTGCCAGAAGTGATCCGTGAGCCAGGAGTAAGCCCTGAATGCTACCAGATATGGCCCCTAAACAAAACAAACAAAATGAAAAACCCCAATCTATTTTCTTTTTTGATAACTGCTCAAATGCAGCAAATGAAAGAACTGAAGTTTGATCTTTAATCCAAACAAGATTTTATTTTATTTTTTATTAAACATTTTATTATATCACCGTGAGATATACAATCACAACGTTGTTCATGTTTAGGAGGTTTCGGTCACATAGTGTTCCAGCACCCCGCCCTCCACCAGTGCCCATTTCCCACCACCAATGTCCTCAATTCCCTCTCCCCTCCCATAGCCTGCATAAATGGCAGGTTCTTTATCTCTTTTCTCTCCCCACTCTCTCTTTTCCTTCTCTTACACATTGTGGTTTGCACTACATAGACTTAGAAGCCATCATGCGCATTTTTTTGGCCTGGATTTAATGCTCAGTTCTAGGTAGGTATTCCAAACAAGATTTTAAAATATATTGCAGTAATGATGTAGACAGGTTAGAGAGGGGACAAGCACAATGGAAAAATCACCAAGTGTCAGCCTGGAGTTTTCACTGTGGAGGTGGCAGACACACCTCCCAGACATTCCATCCAGGCAGCAGACAATAGCCCCTAGGAATCCTGTTGTGTAACCTGCACACGCCAATTGAGACTTGCAAACAATCCCGAGCCACCCCACACACACCCTCATACCTTTCTGAACACCCCCTTCAGACCATAATAAAAAGACCCTTGAACTATGTCCTTGGGCTTCAAGCAGTCTCTGCTATACAGAGTATTCTTCACTTTTGAATAAATTCTAGCTCTGCTTCACTCTGTACCTCCTGTGTCTCACTCACTTCTTTGTTCCAGACACAAAAGAATCTGGACAAACCTCCCACCAGCAGCACGACAATGACCGAAAAAGGACAAAGAAGGAAAAGGTCATCCTCCGTCCACACTTGGGACAAAGAATCAAGCCTTGGCTTTCTTACAGCACTGCAGACCTGACACCAGACAATGGAAGAGAGACTTGGGGGGCTTGCAGCAAGTGAACGGTGACCTTCAACCTGTGTCTCTCCGCTAGTGAAACAGGATTCCATGGGATCTCAGAGGTAGAGTGTGACCCTTCTGCATGTGTAGGGCTCACCAGGGTGCCCATCCCATCACTGAGACCCTGTCCCCATTCCTCTCACCCTCCCCTTTCTCTCCTATAATTTTCATAGTTTTCCCGGAGTTAGTTTTGTTGTTTCTTGCCAGTTCATTTTGCATTAGTTATTTATATTCCACAGGACGAATAACATCATGCAGTAATTGTTTCCCTCTTCCTAATTCATTCAGCACAGTTACCTGAAGTTCCAGATATTTTGTCCTAAAATATACAGTTTCATTTTTCATTTTAACAGCAGAGCACACATACAACAGCTTCTTTAATCTAGTCATTTTATGATGGGCATTGAGGTTGATTCCATGTTTTGGTGATTATGAAAATTGATTCAAGGCCTTCATGATCAGTAATGCCGGGAGAAGGACCAGACGCCCAGCTACTCCAGCTCCTACCCATGAAGAGCAGCCCATGGAGCAACAAGAGGGGGAAACTGGCTCGGTCCCTGGTCCCGTTTCAACAGACTTCCGCGGGCCAGCAGACACTTGGGCTGGTGTGTACACACCAGCTGGGCTTGGAGCAGGGATTGAGGTCCCTCCCCTCAGCCCATTGACTGGGACACCTCCATTGTCACCTCCATTGTCCCAGAGGGCATGACTACGAGCTCCACAGCCTCCATGATCAGTAATGCCCGAGAGAAGGACCAGGCACAGGTGCATCTCCCACCCACAGTGTGTTGGCAGCGGGCCAGGCTAACACAACAGCCAATTTAGGGTCAAGTCCTGCTCAGGATTTTGCCCATGTGTACATTGCAATGGTCAATGTAGTTGCAGCAAACTGGTGGGGGTGGGAGGGCTGGTGTGGGAGAATGGGGAGTGGGTGGGCTGCTGTGGCCTTTGGTGGTGGTAGGGGCACATTGGTGGCGGAACTCTAGTGTTGAACAATGAATACTTGGGACAACTGTACTATGAGGAAATTTGTCAATCATGGTGTTTTAATATTTAAAAAATTAAAATAAAAAGATTCTAAAAACATAGGGATATCAATATTCTTTTGAATTAGTGTTTTATATTCTAAATATGTAATAAAATAAGGGATTTCTGGTATCATTTCTTTTTTTGAGTGTTTTTCTGAGGCAGTCATGGCAAGCAATGCTCAGGGGCTACTCCTAGTACACCTCTTAGGGATGGCTTCTCATGGTGGCCCATATGGTTCCTGAAATCAAACCCATGGCTCCAACATGCGAAGCAAGCAATTCAAACACTTTGAGCTGTCTTCCAGCCCTATTTTATTTATTTTTTTTTTAAGAAACATCCAACCATTTTCCATTGTGGCACACTAGTTTATTTTACCTTCAACAATGTAAGGGGTTCCTTTGCTCCACATCTTTGCCATGATTTACTGCTTTCAACCTTTTTAATATGCACCATTTTCATGGATGTGAAGTGATGTCTCTTTGTGATTTTGATTTGCATTTTCCTGCAAATGGTGAGTATTTTTTCAGGTGGAGACTATTTTTTTTTGTTTTGTTGATGCAATTTTGTTATCTAGATGTTTTCTTCATTTCCTTTTTAGATACCTGCTTTTATTAGCTTTTCTTTTGTTTAAATTATCTCTTTAAAAAAGTAATTGGGTGGGGGCTGGGCGGTAGCCCAGCGGGTGGGGCGTTTGCCTTGCACGCGGCCAGCCTCTGCCGGCCTGGGTTCGATCCCTGGCATCCCATATGGTCCCCCGAGCCCGCCGGGTAGTTCCGAGTGCAGAGCCAGGGTAGCCCCTGAGCTTGCCCGGTGTGACCCAAAAGGCAAAAAAAAAGTGGGTTGTCTTATTGATGGTGTAGAGGAGTCCCTACAATGAAAGAGAACACACCAGCACACTGCATTTACTTGACAACACCCCTAGCTGGGGCTGCACCTATATTGTTCAATGTCTTTTCATGGCTGTAGGGAATAATTTTTTGGTATCAAGAGACAGAATTCAAATGCATAACTGCTTGATTAAAATGTCAAAACTGAATAGTGGAAATGCAGACTAGTGTTCCAGACAAGAATAACCTTTTCAATAATTAAAGAATTTCCTTTATTTTCCTCTCATAATTAGTTTAAATGGCCTTTTTATATTCGACATAAAATATACAGACTAAATATTTTAAGAAAGGTAATTGTTTGAATTCCCAGCTTTTAATTTTTATTTCTTTCTTATTAGAGAACTCACATTCAGTGGTGTGCCCGGTCTGTGACGGGTTGTGTGGGCTAAGTTTGACTGATTAGTGTTCAAGGCCTTCTTTTATTAATTTTATTTTTTAGAAGACTAGCAAATTAAACTTTATATATTTAAGTTTTTAATGTAATTTTAAAAATATTTCTATCTTAGACACTGTACTAGCTCTCTAGTGCCTTACTCTATGTGTTTGATAGCATATGTTTATTTTATTGTCTTTGTAAGCATGGCTTGTCTGAGGCAGTGTCTTGTTGTGTTACTCTGGCCTGTGAGCACCTGTGTCCCTGTATTTATTGGTAAATGTATTTATTGGCGGGATGGCGGGTTCTAGCCCTGGCCTGCCACCCCAGCAGAGCCTCGCAACAAGCAAGACGACCCCCCCACTCTGTGAGGGCTGCCATTTTCACATCCGGGCTTCCCTCTCATCACAACTCCACCCAGCAGACGAGCCTATCACAGCTCAGCTGGTGCAGCCGCAAGCGGCTGCGCCGGTTCATCAATAAATGCTGGATTTAGAGGTGACTACAAGAGTATGCCACCGGCACGGCAAGCCTGGCAAGGTACCCATGTCGTATTTGATATGCCAAATACCAGTAACAATTATAGACCTCATTCCCATGACCTAATATAATGGTTTGAGGCTCTTTATGTTCCTGGAGCAAGCAGATGCTCTTGGGCTCTACTAGCATGAGACAGGACATATGGAGATGTTACTGGTGCCAGCTTGAGCAAATCGATGATGAATGGGAAGACAGTGACAGAGTGATACAGTGATTTTTATAAATAAAATCCACCACTTTTTTTTCATTCTCCCCTTACTTTCTCCTTTTTCTTCAGGAAATCTGAGTTCTTTTGTCATTGTCTACTGGTTCATTTTTTTTAAAGCTTAGTGTTGCTGTTCATTAGTTTTATATTTTTTAGATTGCACAAGTGAGATAATACAATGTTTATCTTTTTCCTTCTGATTTATTTTGCCTTATATAATCTCCTTGTGTGCCTTATATTGTACTGTAAGTCTCAAATTTTTTATTTTTACAGCTGAATAGTGTTCCATCATCTATAATTGTGCCACATCTTCATTATCCAATCATCTATGTGTAGGTATCCTGATTGCTTCCATATTTTTGCTGTTGTCTTAGGGAGGGGTGTTGGGTCCACACAGTGGTGCTTGAGGTAACTCCTAGTTATTCGCTCAGGAGTTACTACCAGCAATGCCTGGGAAGGAGCATATTGTACCAGAGATAGAATTGCTTTCTAATATTTTTTAAATGGCTTCTGTCATTTCTACTATATAATTGTTCTGGTTAAGAACACTCAGGCACTAAAGTAAGTGGTGAGATTGGAAAACCTTGCCTTATTCCTTATTTTAGGGAAAGACTTTGGTTTTCATCATTGATTATAATGTTATCTGTGGACTTATATGTACTTGACCTTTCTTATGGTGGAAAGTTTCTCTATCCCCATTTCATTTATTTATTTGTTCTTTTGAGCCATACCCAGTGATTCTCTAGGGCTACTTCTGGCTCAGCTCTTGAGGGCTGCTCCTGGTCATGCTTAGAAGATAATGTGGTGATAGGGATGGAAACCTGGGCATGCTAAGCATGTGCTCAGTTCCCTGAAATTATCCTTGATTCCTGGCATCCCCTATGGTCCTCTGAGCACCACCAGGAGTAATTTCTGAGTGTAAAGCCAGAAGTAACCCCTGAGTATCGCCAGCTGTGACCCCCAAAAAATTATCATTCCAGCCCCATCATGTGCTTTCTGTCCTTTCTTTTTTTTTTTAAAACATTTTATTATACCCGTGAGATAAACAATTACCGTTGTTCACGTGGGGGCGGTCAGTGTGCTCCCAGTGCTGACCCCCATGTCCCATCTCCCCACATCGTTGCGGTCTTTATCCTTCCTCCTCTCTCTCCTCCTTCCCCACACATTGGGTTGCACTTACACTTAGAAGCCATCATTTGCATTTTTTGTCTGTCTTTAATGCTCAGTCTATGTTACATCAGAACTTTAGACATTTATCCTCATGTTCCTTTCTCTATCTAACCAACCTCTGACTCCAACGCTGGTAATTCCACTTTTGGTAAGATCACTAGTATATTTATGTCATGCAATAAATGCAGTCATCTATGTTCTCCTTTCCTTTGACTAATTTCCTCAACATGATTCTTCCATATCCATCCATTTATAGCAAAATTTCATAACTTCATTTTTTCTGACAGCTCTAGTTTCCTGTGTAGATGTACCACAGTTTCTTTTAGTCAGTCGGGCTCGGTGTTCCAGGTTTTGCTTGGAGTGTTAATAAAGGCGGATTGTGTTTCCGTGCGTTGGCTTTCCAGGGTTTCCAGGAGCGGTTGCTGGGTCAAAGGGGAGCTCAATTTCTAGTCTTTGGAGGAATGTCCATATTGTTTTCCAGAAAGGTTGTACAAGTCGACATTCCCACCTCCTTTCTTTATTGATATGGTATTTTCCATTGATTGACGCGTGTGTATGTCAAGCCTATTTGCATCTCTGCAAAGCTATGTGATCCTTTTAATGTGCTATTGAATTCAATAGCTAATACTCGGTTAATAATGTTTGCATAGTGGAGAGATAGTACAGGAATTAAGATGCTTGTTAGGTTCAATCCCCAGCACCACATATTGTCCACCGCCCCCACCTCCTGCCATTCCCTCCCCCCACCCCCAGCATTGCCAGGAGTAATCTCTGATCGGAGAGCCAGCGATAGGTTCTGAGTATGGCTGGTTGTGGTTCAGAAACCAAACCAGCAAGCAATGTTTGCAACTGTGTTCATCAGAGACATTGGCCTGTAGTTTTCCTGTGATGTCCTTATCTGGGTTGGTATTAGGATAATGTTGGGCTCATAAAATGTGCTTGGGGATTATTTCTCTAATTTTTATGCAGAATCAGAGGAGATTCTTAAGTCCTTTAGTGGTTTGATACAATTCACTGGGAAATCATCTGGTCTAGAATTTTGTGAGGAGGTAAAGATGTTTTTGTTGTTATTTTGCTCTTTACACATGTGGTCAATTGATTCTAGTTTTCCCATTTTTTCTTTTATTCTTGGTAAACTGTATTTATCTAAAAATGCATTCATTTCTTGTAGGTTATCAACTTTATGGGCATATAGATGTTCATATAAGTCTCTTATAATTCTCTTTTATTTCTATGATATATACTCCCTTGGTTCAAATTTGATTTGTTAGTCTTCTCTCTTTTTTTTTTCCATTCTTTAAAAAAAACGTATTATACCACCGTGAGATATACAATTACAAAGCTGTTCATGATTGGGTTTCAGTCATACAGTGTTCCAGCACCCATCCTGCCACCAGTGCACTTCTCTCCTTTTGAAAAACCTAAATTAGCCTTTCAGTACTTGCATTACAAACCATAATGCCCAGGAGGGGAGAGAGAAGGGGGATGGGAACTGGGGACATTGGTGGTAAGAAATGTGCACTGGTGAAGGGTCAGTTGTTAGAACATTGCACGACTGAAACCCAATCAGGAACTTTTTTTCTTTTGGGTCACACCCAGCGATGCTCAGGGGTTACTCCTGGCTTTTCGCTCAGGAATTACTCCTGGCGATGCTCAGGGAACCATATGGGATGCCGGAATCGAACCCGGGTCTGCTGCATGCAAGGCAAATGTCCTACCCACTGTGCTATTGCTCTGGTCCCAAGAACAACTTTTAAACTGGTGATGAATTTCAAAAACAATGTCAAACTAAAAATCTCTAAGGAAAGACTCTACTTTTCTTCACCTGTGAATGTTGCACCCTCATGATAGAACTACCTTCTCAAAGCTTCTCTACAATCAACACTCTAGAAGTTATGCTTAATTCCCACACTTTTTGGGGAGCTAGAGAGACTTGAAATAGGCTTGCATGTAAGTAGGCTAAGATATCTATAGTTTGTATTCTTTACCTTTGTCTCTAGTCTTTCATATTACACAATTATGTATATATAAATATATATATATATAAAAGGATTTTGAATTTTTGATCCCTAGTCTTTAATATTATAACAATTATTATGTAGCAAATTGATAATGGTGAATGCTATAGTATAGGACTCTGTCATTTTTCATTAGTACAACATTAAAGTAATTTCTTTATTATTGCTTTTTTGGATCACACTTGGCGATGTTCAGAGGTTATTCCTGGCTCTGCTTGGGACCATATGCTAGGGATCAAACCATGTGGGCCATGTGCAAGGCAAACACCCTACCCACTGTACTATTGCTCTGGCCCTTAAAGAATTTTTTCTCTTCTTTTATTTTGGGGTCATACCAAGCAATGCTCAGGGGTTATTCCTGGCTCTGCACTCAGAAATTACTCCTGGAGGTGCTCGGGAGACCTTATGGGATGCCGGGAACCTGGGTTGGCTGCGTGTGAGGCAAATGCCACACCCATTGGACTATCGCCCAACCCTCCCTTAAAGTAATTTTTAATAGTGTTTTTAAACAATGGTATTGTTATTCAACATTACATTATATTCTGTTCTCTCTCTCTCTCTCTCTCTCTCTCTCTCTCTCTCTCTCTCGCTGTCTCTCTACCCCCTCTCTTACCGCCCCTCCCTTTGGGAGAGGGCACATCTGACGGTGGCTGGGACTGCTTCTAGCTTTGGGGTCATTCTCAGCAGTGCCTCGGGACCATGTAGCGCAGGTGGCATTCTGCATGCAAGCATGTGCTCAGCCCATTGAGCAATATCTCTGGCCCTATTTACACAGTGAAATGAACTCATGTAGGCTTAATGCCACAATTGATCATGTGCTGTGGCTCTGTTAGTGGGTAGTAGAGAATGTGGCCTGTGTATTCATCCTGGTTATTGTCATGACTATTGCTTAGCATCTGCTTAGACTCACTATGTAGTAGTGATTCCTCTCTGTCTTATAATGGTTATTTTATATGGTTGGGCTTAACCCATATGAAACAAAATATCAATATGGAAAAGCTTTGTCAAAAAATAACTTGAATGCTATAATCTTTGCCTTTTTTCTATCACTCCTCATATTTGACCTTGTTCCTCTTTCACTGGAGCTATAAATCAAAGTATCCATGATACTCCCCAAAACTCATGAAATGGTCCTGGTTACATATGAGAACAGACTATTTTACATAAAGTAGAATTAATGTTTATTTTTTCCTTTTTGGGTCACACCTGGCAATGCTCAGGGGTTACTCCGGGCTCTGCACTCAGGAATTCTCTTGGAGGTGCTCGAGGGACCATATGTGATGCCGGGATTGAACCCAGGTCAGCCGTGTGCAAGGCAAATGCCCTCTCGGCTGTGCTATGACTCTGGCCCCAAAAGAATTAATGTGGTTTAGAAGGTATCATGTAAAGATTTCAAATCCAGGTTTCCCATTGTTTTCTTTAACAAAAAAATGTGTTCACAGAAAATGTGTTGGCCCCAAGGACTAATAAAATCATTCTTAGGGAAACAAAATCTTTAGAGTAACCATTTTAAAGAAAGTCATCATTATGAATTCGTCCCTGAGAAAACCAAGGGAAATAAATCTTCCAGATTATCATTAGAGAATTTCTTTGCAGATAGACTTTTCAAAGACTGTCTATGGACTGCTGAATAACATCTAAATCTTTAGGATAATATCCTTGTATTATCTTACCCCCTTCCTTTCCACTATTCTCCCCCATAAACATCTCTGCTCAAGTCTTATGTTTGTTTCTTTTTTTTTTTTTTTTTTTTGGGTCATACCGGGCGGTGTGCAGGGGGTTACTCCCTGGCTATGCATTCAGGAATTACTCCTGGCGGTGCTCGGGGGGACCATATGGGATGCCGGAGATCGAACCCGGGCCGGCAAGAGACCGGCCGCGTGCAAGGCAAACGCCCTACCGCTCTGGCCCCTTATGTTTGTTTCTTGAGGGGCAAGTGAACAAGATTGCACCTTTCAGTGGGAGAAACCAGGAAGTCATATCACAAAGAATTTGCTGCCACGCGTTTTCCTTTTTTTTTAAAATATTTTATTATACGACCGCGAGATATACAATTACAAAGATGCCATGTACGGGTTTTGGTCATGCAGTGTTCAAGCATCTATCCCCCCCATCAGTGCCCATTTCCCACCACCAATAACCCCAATTCCTCCCCCATCCCCTAAACTGCCTCTGTGGCAGGTTCTTTATCTCTTCTCTCTCTCTCTCTCTCTCTCTCTCTCTCTAATTCTCTTTCTTCTCTTTCACATTGTGCACTGCAATATGTACGTTTAGAGGTTATCCGGTGTATCTTTTTGCCTATATTCAGTGCTCAGTTCTAGGCTGGTTTTATCATTTTCGACAATTATTAGCACAGCAGAGCCTGGCAAGCTACCCATGTCGTATTTGACATGCCAAATACCAGTAACAATTATAGACCTCATTTGCATGGCCTGATGGAATGGTTTGAGGCTCTTTATGTTCCTGGAGTGGGATGAAGCCCTTGGGCTGTCTCGCATGTGACAGGATGTATTGAGATGTTACTGGTGCCCGCTGGAGCAAATTGATGATATACGGAAGATAGTGATACAGTGACACCACTGTGAGACATACAATTACAAAGGTGTTCATAATTGGTTCTTGGTAATACAGTATTCCAGCACCCATCCCTCCACCAGTGCCCTATTCCCACCACCAATGTACCCCCACCCCCTCTTACCCACCCCCAGGCTGCCTCAATAGCAGGTATCCCTGTTTCCCTCTCTCTCTTTTCTCTCTCTCTTTCTCTTTTTCTCTTTCTCTCTGTCTCTGCATCTCTCTCCCTCTTCTTTTACACATTGTGACTAGTTCTGCAGATATTTAGAGTTTATCTTTTAAGTCTCTTTGTGTATATTCAATGGTGAGTTCTAGTCTGACATTACCATTTCCCACACTTAGTAAGATACTGGTATCTATTTATATCCTATTAATGAATGCAGTCATTCTATATCTGTCCTTTTCCTTCTGACTAATTTCAATCAGCATGATAGTCTCAATGTCCATCCATTTCCATGCAAATTTCATAATTTCATCTTTTCTGACAGCTGCATAGTATTCCATCGTGTAGATGTACCACAGTTTCTTTACCAGTCCTCTGTTCTTGGGCACTTAGGTTGATTCCAGATTCTAGCTATCATGAATAGTGCAATGATGAATAACGAAGTACAGATAGTGTTTCTGTCATGTGTTTTTGGGTCTCTAGGGTATATTCCCAGAAGTGGTATTGCTGGATCAAATGGGAGCTCAATATCTAGTTTACAGAGCAATGTCCATATTGTTTTCCAAAAGGGCTGGACCAATCGGCACTGCTACCAACAGTGGATGAGAGTCCCTTTTTTTCCCCACATCCAAGCCAGCACCGGTTGTTCTTGCTGTTTTGGATGTGTGCCAGTCTGTGTGGTGTGAGATGGTACCTCATTGTTGTTTTGATTTGCATCTCCCTGATGATTAATGATGAAGAGCACTTTTTCATATGTCTCTTGGCCATTCAAACTTCTTCTTTTTGGAAGTTTCTGTTCATTTCTTCTCCCCACTTTTTGATGGGGTTGTTTGCTGTCACTTTTTTACAATGGTTATTTTGTATGGTTGGTCTTAACCCATATGAAACAAAACATCAACAATGTATAGCTTTGTCAAAAAATAACTTCTATAACATTCATAATAGTGGCATTGTTAGAATGACAGAAGATATTCCAGACATACTAAAATATCTCATGTTTATTTTGTTCTAGAACCGTATCTGGCATTGTTCTGGCATGGCTCAGGGCTTCAGGACCACTTCCTGAGGGTTTGGGGCACCATGTGATGCCAGGGACTGAGCTGGGACCTCCCACAGGCATAGCGTGTGCTTTTGTTCTCCCCAGCCCCAAGATATTTCATGAATAAATTTTGAATGTATAATGTGTAGTCATGGTTTTACATTTGTCACTCAATACATATAGTTATTATGTACTAAAAAATTTTGATCCCTGGAGTATCAAACGGTATTGGGAAACATCAGTGACTGAAATGTAAACCCCAAAGGGAGGAAATGGTAAGTAATAAAGAAGAAAATATAGACAAAAGTAAAACAACAAAGGACCTTCGTGACCAAGAACTAGGATTTGATACTCTAGACAATTCGGAACATTGGAGGCTTTAGGCAGAGGCGTGTCAACAGTAGATTTGCATTAAAGAGCTTAATCTGATCTACATGAGATGATAAATGCTCACCGAGCTTGTTGTGGGAATCATTTCCAAAGGCAAATGAATCAAGCCATTTTGCTAGGGAGGGGCAGTTCAGCAGGCTGAAGCCTAAATGCTCAGGGAATGCTTCGACCACAGGCACTTGGCTTTAATTCCAGCACCCTTGATCTCCAGATCACCTTCAGGAGCAACCTCCAAGCACCCACCAGTAAGTGTGGCCCCAGGCAAACAAACAGACAAATAAACACCCCTCCCCAATAAGAAAAACATCCTGCTGTACACGTTAAACTTAGTGTGTCATCTTTTCCTCAGTAAAACCAGGCTTAAAAACTTAATCTGGAGACAATGTAAAGGATGATTTGGGGAGTGAGATGGTTAGGGGGGATGACTTAAAGGGTGCTGGAATTTTCCAGGTCAAAGAAGAAAAGCGTTTGGACCTGGAGAGTAGCTAGCAGAAATGGAGAAATTTTCTACAAGTCACCATGCTAAGATTTTTGTATTTTTAGATGTTTTAGTTGAGAAGAGGAAGATGTAAAGGAATAACTTCTGGAGTTTTAATTGCATATCTGGGGGAATGACAGTCTATCGTTGGACATGGGCATGGTTTGGGCTTTTGTGAGGTGTTGGGGGCCTTTGGTAGACAATGTGAGTTCTTAGGGACTATTTGTACTAGAATGGAGTAATGTACTTAATGGAGTAATCCACACGGATAAATGTTTAACAACCAGCTCTGGCACTGGTACAGTCTTGATTTACAGCTCGTATCAATTCCTGTGATGCAAATTCTCCCACTACAGATAGTTTCAAGCAATTTATGTGATAGCAATGACCATGGAGTTGGAATGAAATTAGTATAGGGATGACACTGAGCTGTTCAATACTTTAAATAAAGGAGACTCAGGTTCAATCCTAGCACTGCATAGTCCCTGAGCACTGAGCCCTGGGGAGTAGCATCCGTCTATCACTGGGTGTGTGAAGGTAGGAAGAGAGGAAGGGAGAGAAGAAGAAAGAAATAAAAGATATAGAAGGAAGGAAAGGAAAGAAGGAAAACAGACAGACAGACAGACAGACAAATATAATTAGTTGTTGGAAGCTAGTGGGACTTGCTACAGCACATCACCGTTTATCAATATATTTTGGATATAGGTACTTTAACTAATTGAAGTAAATAAAATTCTCAAAAATCCATCAAAGAAAGCTTTATTAGCCCTGAGTTTCCTATGAACACTGGATAATAAATGTCATAACTGGTTTTAAACTTAGATTATATATTCCAGAGTTATTCCACGAAATTTTGCTAGTCATTTCAACCTGTTTTCTCAGGCCACTTTCTTCTCAATTCTAAGAAGCTACACAAAATTCTGTGATTGGGTAGAACTGAAACATTATAGAAAAAGTACTAGGTAAACAATAAGGGGAGACTTCTACTCAGTGTCAGTAAGTTTCCAGGACCAAGCTCTGCTTACTTACAGCAAACATTTGTATTAGAAATGTCAGTGCACATTGCCCTGCTCTTGTGTCTTATGTTGGGTTTTTCCTTGCAGCGGAGCCTAAGAGACTCTTCTTGTCATAATATCGTATTGAGAAAGTTCTTTTATAAGGAGGTGACAAAGAAGAGAGGATGACAAGACTGAGGAGGGAAAAGCTGAGCATGGACAAGTTTTAATGTGCCAATTGTAGCACTGAGCATGTATTTCCATTCAATCAGTATCAAGCTCTTAGTCTTTGCCTGGCTCCCAAACTAGACACTAGTGGTATGGAGATAAAACAAGCATGTTCCTAACAACCCAGTTTAGGGTCAGGTCCTTGCTAGGACCTTTTCCATATACATGTTGCAATGATCAAGGTGGTTGCAGCCAGCTGGGGGAGCTGGCATGGGAATGGGGAGTGGGTGGGCGGCTGTGGCCTTTGGTGGAGGTAGGGGCACACTGGCTGTGGAACTGGTGTTGAACAACGAATGCTTGTGACAACTGTACTGTGAGGACATTTGTAAATCACAGAGCTTTAATAAAGGGAAAATAAATAAATAAAATAAAATAAATAAATTAAATAAATATCAACAGCAACAACAAAAAAAGCATGTTCCATGCTCCTCTCAATGAAAGGAGATATAGTAGATTAATTTAAAATAACACATATAGGGCACAGAGAGGTAGTACAGGGGCTAAAGAATATGTCCTGTATGTGACTGGCGTGATTTGGTAGTTGGAACAACCACCTGGTTGTGTGAGCATCACACAACCATTCACAGCCATGTGTGATTCTGGTGGAACCTGAGCACTGCTAGAGTGACTCAAGTGATCCCTAGCATTGCAGGGCCCTAGAAACATCGCATCTTTCAGTTCTCACATTGAATTGCAGATGCATTTGGCTGAGAATCACAGGGAAGGGATGGGGCCTCCTGAGCAATTCTTTGGAGGTCCTCACGAGCTGTGAAGTGCATATATAAGAACCACGCAGATCTGACATGATAATCGGATAATTTCATAGGATTAAAATAGACTCTCATGGTTTTGGACACTATAGGGTGACAAAATTCTCTTTAAGTTTTTAGCTCTTGCACTGAAGAATTTTCCTGCCTGTTTCATGAAAATAACATCACTTGTATCACTTGTCTTCCCGTTGTTCATTGATTTGCTCAAGTGGACACCAGTAATATCTCCATTCACTGGGAAGAAGGTCCACTATTGTTACTGTTTTTGGCATAACGAATACACCACGTGTAGCTTGCCAGGCTCTGCTGTGGCTCTGGGTTCATCCTAGGGGGCCAGTCTTTTTTCTATGTCAGACCATCAATCATCCAGGGCACATGGGGCAGAGCCCTAGGTCTAGACAAGTCTGTCTCCTGTCTGCCACCTGTCGATGCAGCTGGGTACCTCAGCCACACCTGCAACACCTCAAGGGGCGTTGTTAATGAAAATATGTTAATGAAAATAACATAATGGGAAAAATACAAATATTATAATAAAACAGGTCACTTCGATCACTTGATCACTTGACATCCTGTTATTCTTCAATTTGCTCGAGCGTGCACCAGTAATATTTCCATTTGACCCTATCATGTGCCAGTCTAGCCCAATGGCATCTAGTTGCTTCAGGAATACAAAGAGCCTCAAACCGTTCGTTCAGGGTCTTGGCGAAGAAGCCTGATCAACTTGTAGGTGGGTGGCCACATGATCATTTGACATCCCATGGGATCCAGTCGGTAACGGCTCTTGTCCAGAGGTCATCTCCAAATCGCATTACATGTCCAGCCCATCTGATTTTCAATGCCTTGGCAAGCGAGACAGCATCCCTGACTCTGGAACAGCAATGGAGGTCGGAACTCCAGATTCCTTCTCTCACTTGAGTGAGGCATGATATTCCAAGCATAGCTCTTTCAATTCCTCTTTGGGAGACCCGAATAGTGTTCTCATCCTATTAGAGACCCAGTCCTATTAGAGACCCAATTATGAACCTCCTTGTAATTCTATATCTCACATGGTATAATAAAAATTAAAAAAAATGAAAGAGAGACAGATAGTCCAAGTGGGCTTTCGTAGGGCCCAGGTCTCTGAGGTGTATGTTAATGCAGGGAGAACAGTGGAGTCGAAGAGATGTGCCCGGAGCTGGAGGTTCTTTGTCCTTTTTAGTTTTTTCTTCGATGTTTTTGAAGGCATTCCATGCCTCTCTTTTCCTCCTGCACAGCTCAGGTTTTTTTTCCTTTTGCATTTAAAAAAATTTTATTATACCACCATGAGAACAGCATTACAAAGATGTTCATAATTGGGTTTCAGTCATATATTGTTCCAGCACCCATCCCTTCACCAGTGCCCCATTCCTTCCCACCACCAATGTCCCCACATTCCCTCTCTCCCGGCTCTATAGCAGGCATTTTTTCCTTCGCTCCTTTTCTCTCTCTATCTTTCTCTGTCTCTATTTCTCTCTTTCTGTCTCTCTTCCATTTTTTTAAAAATTTTTATTATACCATGTGAGATATAGAATTACAAGGATGTTCATAATTGGGTCTCTACAATACAGTGTTCCAGAACCCATCCCTCCACCAGTGTCAATTCCCACCACCCTATTCCCAAACACGCCTACCCAAACCCTGCCTGCCCCCATTGCAGGCGCATTTTACTTCTCTATCTCTTTGTCTATGTCCCTGTATTTCTCAATCTCTCTTCTATTACACTTTATGGCTTGTCCTATTGATACTAATAATGTATGATGTCTCTATCTGATTATTTACTAGTGAGTTCTAGTGTGACATCATAATTCCTCATTCCCCATAACCTCTCCAGTTTGATGCAAATAGAATGATCATTGAAGTGTACAAATGAGAAAGATCCTGAAAGGACCTGGTGCTAAAATACATTGAGTCTAAGATTAAATCGCGGTGTCACAGCCGCTGCGCGCCTGCGCAGGCGTGGATCTGGAGTCTCTGTCTTGCGGCGGTTGGCTGTGGTGGCTGGAGCTCAGGGTCACAACCACTGAGCCCAGAGGCTGGGGGTCTGGGTGGAGGCCCCCAATCCTTGCTCTAAGTCCAGCAGGCACGGCCACCTGCATGGTGAGCAGGCCCTAGGAGCTATGTAGGACACAACCAGGCGCTGGCCAAGCCTTTTGCTTTTTCCCCAGGAACTCCATAGGGCCGCTCACCATGAGGCCGACAACTCAGGTTTTAGGTCATTCATCATGTTGACTTCTCTGCTGCATTCAGAGATGTTTGTTCCACTGAGAGTGAATGGAGCATCTGGAACTAGTTCGTTTTTCATGAACATAGTTTTGTCGAGAATCAGCTGAGACCTTTCCAGGGAAATCTTTCCACATTCTCGGTCAAAGTCAGTCAGTATTTGCGCTTGGCTAATGTTTGGTGTTATTTTTTTTTCTATCCACACAGAATTAACATTTAATTTTTTATTAAATATTTTATTATACCACTGGAGATATGCAATTACAACGTTGTTCATATTTAGAGGTTTCAGTCACACAGTGCTCCAGCACCCGCCCTCCACCAGTGCCCTTTCCTACCACCAATGCCCCCAATTCCCTCCCCTCTCCCATAGTCTGCCTAAATTGCAGGTTCTTTATCTCTTTTCTCTCTCCCTCTCTCTCTTTTCCTTCTCTTACACATTGTGGGTTGCACTACATACACTTAGAGGTCATCATGTGCATTTTTTTGCCTGAATTTAATGCTCAGTTCTAGGTTGGTATTAACCCTTTCGACATTTATTCACACATGTTCCCTTCTCTGTCTTACCTAACCTCTGACTCCCACACGTTTGCGGTAATTTCCACTTTTGGTAAGACCTCCTGATCCACGCTTTGCCTGACACTGGATTTTTGGTGTTATTAGAATGATGTCATCAACAAAGCGGAGGTGGTGTAGTTGCCGACCATCTATCTTCACTCCCATTTCTTCCCATTCTAATTGTCGTATGATGTTCTCAAGGGTGGTGCTGAAGAGTTTTGGTGAAATGGTATCACCCTGCCCTAGCCCCTCTTTCGACATCAATGATCATTCCTTGTAGAATGGTGAGATCCTGGTGGTGAATCCATAATACAGCTAACGAAGGATCTTGATGTATTGGGTTTGAATGCCCTGTTTGGCTAGGTCTTTGATGAAACCAAAGACTCCACAGTCTCCACAGAATCAAAAGCTTTCTTTAAATCAATGAACGTGAGACAGAGCAGCATCTTGAACTCCCTACAAACCTCAATGAGCTTGGTTACTGTGTGGATACGGTTGATTGCTCTGAATCCTTTTCAGAAGCCAGCTTGCTCGCATGGTTGTCCTTCATCTAATGTTCTGCCAATCCTGTTCAGGATGACTCGAGTGAACAGCTTGAAGATGCCAGACAACAGGCAGATAGGGTGATAGTTGCCAATGTCGTGAATGTCTTCCTTCTTGAACAGAAGAACTGTCCTGCTGGTTTTCCATTGGGAGGGCACCTTGTATTCAGACATGTAGTGTGTGAAGAGCTGAGCCAGTGTATTGATGAGTACCGACGGCAGATTCTTCCAGGTGTTCTGAAGGGACAAAGAAAACAGGTGCACATTTAAATTTCAGAGCAAGATTCATTCTGGTGTAAGGCTCTGTATTTGATCCACAGCAATGCTAAAGAAAGCAAAAAAGAAGAAGAAAGAAGAAAGAGGGAAGAGGGGGAAAAGGAGGAGGAAGAGGAGAAAGAGAAGAAAGAAGGAGGAGAGAGGAGGAAGAGGAGAAAGGAGGAGGAAGAATAAGAGGAAGAGGATGAGGAAGAGGAAGAGAAGGAAGAAGAGGAAGAGAGGAGGAGGAAGAAGAGAAGGAGGAGAGGAAGAGGAAGAGGAGAGGAGGGAAGAGGAAGAGGAGGAGGAAGAGGAGGAGGAGGAAGAAGGAGGAAGAGGAGAGAAGAAGGAAGGAGGAGGAGGAGAAGAGGAAGAGAAGGAGGAGGAGAAGGAAGAGGAAAAGGAGAAGGAGTAGAAGGAGGAGGAGAAGGAGCAGGAGGAGGAGAAGTAGGAGAAGAGGAGAATGAAGAGTAGGAAGAGGAGGAGAAGGAGGAGGAGGAGGAGGAGGAGGATAAGGAGAAGGAGAAGAAGAAGTCCTTTTTTTCTTTATTTCTAAAAAAATGGCATGAGGCAGTGCCTGGGGTAGTTGCAGCAGTATTGCCCTTATGGGAACTGATCCAAACAGTGATGTCACAATAGCAAGCAAAGACAAATAGATCCTAAAGAAAACAAAAGCATCTGAAATGTTGATGGACAAAATAGAGAGGAGGGTGTATTCTTTTTGCGGAACTCATGTTCACATAAGGGGACATCAGCACCTATGATTTGACTAGAGTCCAGGTAAGGGTTCCAGCAAAGAAGGGTAGCATAGTATGTATTATTTGCCCATGTTTTGAACATCATGAAAGAATCAAGAGCTATAAACTGACTGGTTTATCGCTAGAGATTGGGAGCAGTCTGCCAAATTAGAAAGGAACTATGCCCAAACAGTGGAACTACCAGTAGAACTGGCTTTGCTACTTCCTTTGTTAATTTGGATGACACTTGAATTCACCTGCAGGCATGTAAAGATCATTGAACATGCTATCATTCCTTGGTATTTGATATGCCAAATACCAGTAGCAATTATAGACCTCATTCCCATGACCTGATGGAATGGTTTGAGGCTCTTTATGTTCCTGGAGCAAGCAGATGCCCTTGGGCTCTACTAGCAAGAGACAGGACATATGGAGATGTTACTGGGGCCCACTCGAGCAAATCGATGATGAACAGGAAGACAAGTGATACAAGTGATACAAGTGATCATTCCTTGGATTGAATGTACACTTGCTTATATCATCATAGAGCTGAATGAGAGAGATCAAGGTTAAGGAAAACAAATACAGGAGTGAAAGAATTTTTTTCAGGGAAAAAAAATCAGTGGGCTTGATGAGAGAAATGAGACTTGGTGGAGTGCTAGCCTTTTAGAAAAGGATAAGGGAAAGATTGCCACTGCTCTGATTCTTTTTCCTTTTTTTTTTTTTTTTTTTTTTTTTGCTTTGGGTCACACTCAGCGATGCTCAGGGGGTTACTCCTGGCTCTTTGCTCAGGAATTACTCGTGGTGGTCATGGGGGAGAAGTGGGGACAGATCATATGGGATGCTGGGGATCAAACCAGGGTCAACCGCATGCAAGGCAAATGCCCTCCCTCGCTGTGCTATCACTCCCTGCTCTGATTCTTTCTCAAGGCTGGCATGGTAACATTTACATTCAAGGGTCTGTGTGGCTATTTATGTTTTGGTCCAACAATTTAACTGTTTGTAAAACTTGCCTGATTATTCACTTATGGGGTGGCCTTAGTGGCATTAATTCAGTAACCATTCATCAAAGATGGGATTTTGAAGAAACAGCACAGGAATTGGTTTGTTGGTTTTTGTTTAGGGGTCACACCTAGCGATGCTCAGGAGTTACTCTAGTATCTGGGTTCAGGAATTACTCTGCTAGTGCCTGGGGACTGTTGATTACCCTATGTTCACAGGCCTCTGTCTCTTACTTGCCGGCCCTGTGTTTTGCATTGCAAGCTGATGCTTCCCCCACTCCCACCCCATAAATTCTTGGTCCCAATTAGAAATATTAATAAGTAAATGTTATCCCAGCACAGGATATGGGAAAACAATATCCCCTTAGCTGGAATTCTGCCTCTGTCCAGGGCAGGTCTATCGCCTCAGGTCAGGATTCCAGCTCTGGGGGAGGTCCCCTGGAGGTTAGCCTTCTCGTTGTTTTAGGGTCAAAGTCCACCACCTCTGCATCTCCCAACCCCCAAACTTTTGGGAGGATTTAAAGGAGCAGACTTGACTTGAAGAAAGTGGTAGAACCTCAGACTATCAAGTCTGAGGTTCTGTTCCTTTGTCCATTAGTTGGGGGAACAGTCACCCACCCCTAATGCACCAGGGGACCCCGCTGAACCCCAATATATTTTGGGACCTCACTGAGCCCCAATAGGGACCATATGTGTTGGCCGTGTGCAGGGCAAGAGCCCTACCTCCTGTACTCTCTCCAGCCCTAGTAGAGAATTTGTAGGAGTGTCTATAGGAAGTCTTCAAACTCCATTTACTTGTGTTACAAAGGGATCTTCTTACTAAGCTTATGAGGCAAAAAACAGCCCCTGGGAAACAGTCCATGATTTCAGGGAGGCCAACACAGAAACCACTTCCTGCTGGAGCAGCCTTCTTCCGCACTCACAGACCTTGAGGAGGCTCTCTTGAGAGAGCCTGTTACCATGGTTCTTCTGTCAAGCTTGTTAACAAGCCTACACTGTATTTCTCCCTGCATGATAGGTCTCTGTCCACTTCCTCAGGACTATGGCATAAACAATAAAATGATTTTAACGTGGAGGTGGGAGAAGAGGGCAACAAAGAAGTCAGGGAGACAGCTCCAAGTGCAGAGCTTATGTTTCACGTGCGGGGGACTCAGATTCAATTGCCAGCAGCGCATGATCCCCTGAGAACCGCTTGGAGCAGTCCCAAGTACAGAGCCAGGAGTGGCCCAAATATACGGTGTCGGGGCCCTGTCCAGCACCCCCCCACCCCCGCACCAATAAGGAAGACTGAGATCTTGCCAGACTTCTTCCCTGAGAAAAGGAGCCGGAAGGATTTGGGAGAAGCTTCTGCCTTGCCTCTGCTGTGGCGCTAAGCGAGGAGGGGGTCAGTTTTGGAGACCCCCGTTAGTTAGTGAGCATAGCTTAGGCCTTTTATACAACATTTTCTTAGTACCGGGGATACAAAGCACAAATAGCATCGTGAGCCATTGCAACAAAGTATTCAGAAGGCCAGGCACATCCTGTCCTGTAAACAGGTGTTTTTCTCTTGTGCATATAATTATTGGGCTTTCCAAGTTTTATTACCTTGGAAACAGCCCTTCTCGGTACCGCCATTAGGGCCTTATGATGGGGAAGAGCCAGGCCCTAAGACTAGCCGCTTAGTATCCAACAATAGGCGTTGGGAGTAGTTTCTGAGCACAGCTGGGTGTGCACCCCACAGCCTTGGAGGAGAAAACCAGAAAATGGCAATATGAACGCCAGATGTGCAGGGCTAGTGTCTGGTGCTTAAATTATGCTAGTTCTTTTCTCCTTCCAGAAACTGTGTGTTGAACATGGACTTTGAAAGAGAAGAAAACCGAGTCTGTTCCCAATTACTTTGGGATTAAATTACAAGGGGAAATGCTAAATCTGCACTATTGCTGTCCTAAACATTAGTGTTGGTGCAAGTTGTTTGGCACTGAGCAAAAATTTTGAAAAGTAAATCTTCTCCAAGGTAAGTGAAAAAAATTTTTTTTAAAATTTAAAATACTCTCTGAAGGGATGGGAGCCAATGATCGGAATAGTCTTTTTCTTTTACTGAATTTTCCTATGTTCCTTTCTCAGTTATTATGAAGAGAATAAAACTGGTTCATCCAAGGGCCCTGTAGAGAAGAAATGTGCTGTTTAGTATAGTCCTACAAGTGAGAACATTTAGAAGAATGGCAGCAGGGAAAAATGCAATGTTTTATGAGCCTTAGAGTTGGGTCAAGACCTCACAAAAATGTGACAGTTTATTTTCTTTGATGTTCCCAACCTCTCTAACTCTTTAATTTTCCTATTTCCATTATCTTGAGGGCACCCAGCTCTGACTCCAGAGAACAGTGTGTTCAAATAACTAACTGGGCAATAGATACCTCCCAAAGGGAGAATTTCTGTCACTTCCACTGACCTAGGACAGAGTCAGAGACATGTATAGTTGTTCTTCTTTTCAAGTATAGACATGTACGCAATTTGAGGAAGCTTTTTGTACTCTTGTGGCTTTATCCACCTTTCATTCTCTTTCATTCTCCCTTTCTGAGCAATAGTGAAAGTGGATCCCAATGCTCTTTTTTTTTTTAACTGGCAAAAAAAATCGAATCACCGTGAGATGCACAGTTAGTTACAAAGTTATTCATGATTGGATTTCAGTCATAGAATGCTCCAATACTGGTCACTTGTGTTCCCATTGTTCATTGGTTTTGCTTGAGCGGGCGCCAGTAACGTCTCTATTCATTGGGAATGAGGTTCATTATTGTTACTGATTTTGGCATATCAAATACACCATGGGTAGCTTGCCAGGCTCTGCCATGGATCTTGGTTCATCCCAGGGGGCCCAGTCTTTTTCTGTGTCAGACCATCAACCATCCAGGGCCACGGAGCAGAGCCCTGGGCAAGCCTGTCTCCTGTCTGCCACCTGCCAACACAGCTGGGCACCACAGCCACACCTGCAACACCAATACTAATTAAGGCTATTAAAAAGTGAAGTACAGGGCCACCTGCCCCTTGAGGTGTTGCAGGTGTGGCTGTGGTGCCCAGCTGCTTTGGCAGGTGGCAGGCACGAGATTGGCTTGTCTAACACCTCCAGGGCTCTGCCTCATGGCCCTAGATGGTCAATGGTCTGACACAGAAAAAGGAGAGAGAAATACAGAGACAGAAATTGAGACAGAAAGATAAGAGACTCAGGCGCATGGGGGAGAGCTGCCATCCGGCTCTCCTCTAGCTCAGCTGACCATGAGGCTCCCAAGAGGTAAGATGGGTTTTGGGTATTGGCCCATCGCCTCTTTAGGGCCTTGGAAACAGCCGGATGAGACTCCGCTCACCATAATAGCCGCCATTATCGTGGTCCGAACCACACAGCTCATCAGAACCCACCCAAGAGAGATGCTGATCTCAAGACCAGCTCAGAGCAGCCGAGTTTGAGACCAGGTAGGTGGCTCTCAGAGGCAGAAGTCACCGGGTGTTCCTGGAGATGGAGCTGGGGTTCCCATTCCCCTCTCTGACCCATCCCAGAGGCCTGGTGGCCCCGCCCACAAACTGCCTCGGGGCATCCGGCCATGATGCAGACTCAGAAGCACTGGGGAGAGCTGCCATCTGGATCTCCCCTAGCTCAGCTGACCATGAGGCTCCCAGGAGGCAAGATGGGTTTTGGGAGTGGGTCCAAAACTCATCTTGGGCCTCAGAAGCAGCCAGATGGGGCTCGGTCACCATAATAGGCGCCATTTTTGTGGTCCAGACCTGGTACATCAAACTAGTGGAACCAATCATGGAACATTCTAGAGTATATTACAATCTACAATGTGTAAGAAAGAAAGAGAGAGAGAGAGAGAGAGAGAGAGAGAGAGAGGGAGAAAGGAGATAAAGAAACTGCCGTGGGAGCAGGTTGGGGGAAGGGAGGACACTGGTGATGGGAGATGGGCAGGGTGGAGGCATGGGTGTTGGAACACTGCAGAACCAAAAATTCAAACATGAACATCTTGTGATTTTATATCTAATGGTGGTATAATAAAATATTTTTAAAAAAAGTGAAGTACAGGGGCCTGCCATGAGTAGGGCACTTGCTTTGCATGCAATCAACTGGGGCTCAATTGCCAGCACCTCATGGTACCTTGAGCCCCATGAGGAGTTACTCCTGAGCACAGAACCAGGAGTAAGTCCTGTTTTTGGCCATGTGGTCCAAAAACAAAGACAAAAAAAGCGAAGTACAAAAAAAGAAGACAGTACAATGGGTAACATGCTTACCTTACGTATGGCCAACCAGAGTTTGATTCCTGGCACCCCATATGGTCCTCAGTACCACCAGAAATGATCCCTTCACCAATTTTCTTTTCTTTCCTGTTTGTGGGATAAGCCCAGCAGTGCTCATGGCTAAATGCTGGCTCTGTACTTAGGGATCACTCCTAGGCTTAGGGGACCATATGGAATGCCAGGGCTCAAACTCATGCAAGGCAAGCAGCAATACCCACTGCACTATCACTCTAGCCCCCAGTTTTCTTTCATGGGACAGCCTCACTCCTACTCACTGAAAACCTACCTCACTCACCAGTCATCCACCTCGGCTCCTTCTTCCTTGGATCCCTCCCCCTTAAGGGATGATGGCAGCAGTAACCCTTCTTGTTCTTTCTGGTCAAACTAGTTGAACAGTTGCTGTTCCCTAAGATACCACTGCTACCTGACTCTCTTTCTTTCTTTCTTTCTTTCTTTCTTTCTTTCTTTCTTTCTTTCTTTCTTTCTTTCTTTCTTTCTTTCTTTCTTTCTTTCTTTCTTTCTTTCTTTCTTTCTTTCTTTCTTTCTTTCTTTCTTTCTTTCTTTCTTTCTTTCTTTCCTTCCTTCCTTCCTTCCTTCCTTCCTTCCTTCCTTCCTTCCTTCCTTCCTTCCTTCCTTCCTTCCTTCCTTCCTTCCTTCCTTCCTTCCTTCCTTCCTTCCTTCCTTCCTTCCTTCCTTCCTTCTTTCTTCCTTCCTTTCTTTTTTTGGGTTACACCCAGCAATGCTCAGGAATTACTCCTGGCTGTGATCAGGGGACCATATGAGATGCTGGGGATAGAAGTCAGGTTGGCCATGTGGAAGGCAAACACCCTTCCCACTGTACTGTCGCTCTATCCCATCTTTTGTACTTCTGATCTTGGCTGGTTAGCCTTTGTTTTACTTGGAAGAGCATTTCATTATCGTCCAGAATATTTGTTCTTGCTTAGATTAGTGGGGAGGCTTCTTTTGCTTACACCTGAAGATTGACCTCTGACTCAAGGTATAAGGAGACATAAAAATTCTCTGTGTTTACATCTCCAGTTTGTTTCTTCATGTGTGAAAAGGAAATGGTTGGATTACATGGTACCTAATTTCTCCACTAACACTATAAATAATTAAAGACACAAGGAAATACTTTTTTACGTTTTTTTTCTTTGCTTTTTGAGCCACACCCAGGATGGTCAGGGGTTACTCTGCACTCAGGAATTGCTCCTGGAACATACGGGATGCTGGGAATTGAACCCGGCTCAGCATCGTGCAAGGCAAATGCTCTACCCACTATACTATCACTTCAGCCCCAGGCCTATTTACATTTGAGTACATGCCTGTTCTGAGGCGAACAGGTCGGGGCTTTCCCCACTAATTGTCAAATCTAAGTTGGTCTCTGTGTGCTTTAACTCTGACCCTAGAGACGATGTATGGTCACGCAAGCAACCACCACATCTGTGAATCTGAATTCTCTGGCGAAGCACCCTGAACTCATTGGACATTTGCCAGCCACATACTAGGTCAAAGTCTGTCGGAATAACCTTATTTTATTTTGTCTTATTTCTGGGCTCACTCTTGGCACTACCCAGGCACCATCAGCTGCTGGGGATCAAACCCGGGCCTTTGGCCCTTCGGCTGTCTCCTGTCACTTTTATTCAGAATGACTTTATTTTGAAAGATCATTCAGATGGCCACAAAAACGACACCAGAAGGCTAGAGAGATTAAGGAACTTGTCTTGTATGCCCCATGCACCACCAAGAGTGACTCCAAGCACCTTCAGATGTGGCTCAAAAGCGAGACAAGAAGATCTGAGGGACAGGGCCAAAGAAGTTAGTTCAGCTGTGTCTCATTACCAGTAACCAAAACTTCTTCCAGTGGGATAAACAGCTGGAAGTGAGATGGGGTGATGTGTACACACACACACACACACACACACACACACAAAGTGTATGCATGGTTATTTATGCACAGATTTGTACATATGTATGTGTCTGCATAAGAAAACTAGGTATATAAACATTTTTCTACAAGTCTTATTTCCTCTCCCTTTTGTTCCTCCTGTCACTACTAATTTGAGGAGTCTACTGAGTCTACTGAGTAGACTCAGTAGACTCAGTAGTGTTTGATGTATTGAAATCATCTGAAAATGTCACAGTCTTTGAAATAGTGAGTTTGATGCTATAGACTCAGAGCAGGACTAAATAATATTATTAATAAGGGGAAGAACTGCAAATACTAAACAGCTTCTGGAAAGTATAAGAAATATGAAGAAAATGCATTTTATTTATTTGTTCATTTGTTTTTTGGGTCACTCCCAGTGATGCTCAGGGGTTACTTCTGGCTCTGCACTCAGGGATTATTCCTGGCGGTGCTTGACTGACCATGTGGAATGACGAGGATCAAAATGGTGTTGGCCATATACAAGGCTAATGCTACCCACTGTATTATCGCTTTGGCCCTGAAACATTCATTTTTAGAGTTATTACATAGTTCATAATGATTGATTTTCTGACTATGTGATAATACTTTTTAGCAAAAGTATCTTGGAAAATTTATCACACATACGCATACATATACATGGAAATATGGCAAAATATTATTATAGGTTTGCCCTAGGTTGGTGAGGTTTAGGTAGACCATATTTCTACCTACTCTCTCACCAACCTAGGGCTATCCTACAATAATATTTTGCCGTATTTCTTTTATTTGCAGAAGATGATTTTATGTATTTAACTTTTGTGATACTGGGAATGGGATCTAGGTCTCATGCATGCAAGACAAGGACTTCACCACTGAGCAACATCCTTGGTACCAGAGATGGTTTTAATAAAATAACTCAAACCAGGCATTTTCTGAGTCAAATTAGAAAGTCCTAGTTCTTTTTTTTATTATACCGCCATGAGATATAGAATTACAAGGATGTTCAAAATTGGGTCTTTGTCATACAGTGTTCTAGAACCAAGCCCTCCACAGTGCCCCATTCCCACCACCAATGTCCAAACACTCCCTCTCACCCAACCCCAGCCTTTCCCTATAGCAGGCACCTTTTCTTTTCCGGGGTACTTCTCTTTCTCTGTCTCTGTCTGTATTTCTCTCTCCTCTTACACTTCATTGTTGTCTAAGTCTGTTGCGCGTGCCGGTGCAGCTGTAGGTCTGGTGTGTCTCTTGTCCAGCGTTGCTGGCTGTGGAGGCTGCGAGCACACAGCCACACCTACCGACATGGAGGTGGAGGAATGACGGGAAGAGCCCAAATCCCCACTCCAAGTCCGGCCAGCATGGTCCCTGCATTTGGTTTACTAGATCTACTTAATAGCAATAAGAGAAGCTCCCTTTGCAGCTCATAATTTAGCTGTACAGAGACTTAATGGTTGGGAAGTGGCTCATAAAGCAGAGTGCATGCTTTGGAATCCAGCCTCCATTCCTAACATTCCTGGGTCCACCAGAGCTTGGAGTAGCCCCCAAGCATGGTAGGATGTGTCCTCCTTAAGAAAAAAGAGTTAAAAAAATTATTGCACAGGGACTGGTGTGACAGTACAGTGGGTAAAGTGCTTGCCTTACATGTGGCCAACCTGAGTTCAATCCCCAGCACCCGATATAGTCCCTGAGCCCTGCTTGGGAGTGATTCCTGAGGACAGAGCAGGAGAAAGCCCTGAGTATCACTGTGTGTGCCCCCACCCCCCAAATTATTGTCCTGAGACAATAATTTTAATTGGCTTTCAAGATTTCTGATATTTTATCAATAGAATCACATGATATTCAACCAATTCATATCCTAAAGCTTTTAAATCCCCTTAGGAAACTTTTTGGGTATCATCTGTCTATGTGATAAGAAAATTAATTTATATGGAACTATATAAGGCAAAAGTTATGTCTCAAATGTTTTTATGTTTCTCTGTGTGTTCTTTTTATCTTTGTTTTTATTTACTTCTCTTTGTTTTAATTACTTTAATGATAAAATATGCTGAAAATGCAAAGAGTGCCCAAATGAAACAATGAATAAAACATAGTGTTTTATATACTTTTTGAGAAGTGCTTTACAAAATTAAATGATAAATTGATTCATGTGGATTTATAGCTATTTGAATTGGCTTACTCACACTGTGGCTTACTCACAAGTATTTAAAGAGTTTATCCTGAAATATTCATAATAAATTTAGTGCTTCTCTTCAATCTAGAAGTCAAAACTATTATTAATTTTTTAACAAAAGTTTTTAGAGTAACATTGGGTCACAGCATTTTATATGTTTTAGGTGTACTAAACTATAGTTCACCATCTGAATGCAGATGTAGTTTTTTATTTACCACCACAGAATTGACCACCTTTCTTGGTTTTACCTACTCCCAAATCCATTTCTTCTCCATTAACCATTGATACGTTCTCTGTACGAATTTTTCTTTTGCTTGTCTGTTCCCTTGCTTTGTATTTTTATATTCGACGTAAGAATGAAATGGGGCAGGGCTGCTACCAGCTCTCCCTGTGCCCAGCTGATCACGAGGCTCCCGGGAGGGATGGCGGGTTCTAGCCCTGGCCTGCCACCCCAGCAGAGCCTCGCGAGAATCCAGAGGAACCCCCACACTATGAGGGCCGCCATTTTCCACACCCGGACTCCCCTCTTCTTAGAGCTCCACCCAGCAGAAGAGCTGATCACAGCCTGGCTCGGGCGGCTGCAATAAATGCTTGAGTTTTGAGGTGACTACAAAAGTATCTCACCGCACGGCAGAGCCTGGCAAGCTACCCATGTTGTATTTGACATGCCAAATACTAGTAACAATTATAGACCTCGCTCCCATGACTTGATGGAATGGTTTGAGGCTCTTTATGTTCCTGGAGCGGGCAGATGCCCTTGGGCTATCTCGTATGTGACAGGACATATTGAGATGTTACTGGTGCCCGCTAGAGCATATCGATGATTTACGGGAAGACAGTGATACAGTGATACAGTGAAGAATGAAATTAGAACTGGAGAGATAGCACAGGAAGTAAGATACTTACCTTGCATGCAGCCAAGCCTGGTTTAATCCCCAGCACTGCATATGTTCCCCTGAGCTTCCTGAGATCTAGGAACAACACGAGCCTTTCTGAGTGTGCCCCCCCATCCCAACAATACAAAAAAGAGTTTGGAGTAATATAGTACTCATCTTTCTTTGTAAGGCTTATATCACTTGGCACAATATCCTCAATGTCCATTGTTTAAGACATTTTCCTTCACATTTGAAGGCTTTCTCTATCACTTTGACCTGAAGTTTAATCCTGAGCCTTCGGGTTTGACTACTTAAAATAATTAAATTTTGAAATAACAAGAACACTTCTCATTAGAATAGAAATGATGAGAACAGAATGTCCACTTAGTTTTATTCTGATAAGTGAGCTGGATTTCCCAGAATACTGAATGAAAATACAGAGTATGAGCATATGTTATCTGACTTGTAGATTTAAGAAGTAAATCTGTGGATGTCATTTGACTAAACATATACATTGCAAGCCTAAACTCTGTCAGCACCATATCTAAGACCTATACTATAGTAAATATTTCCAATAAATATTTGCAGATTTTCTTTTCTTTTTTCCCTTTATAATTGTATTATTATTTATTACCATTATTATTATTTTGGGTTTTTTTTTGACCATGCCTGGCAGTACTTAGGGCTTACTCCTGACTGTGCTAAGGGGCCACTCCTAGTGGGTTTGGGGGAACAAATGTGGGGCCAGAGATCAAACCCAAATTTGCTGCATGCAAGGCAAGCACCTTAACCTTTGCTCTGTCTCCCCAGCAATCTAAATTGCCTAAGCTTTTTTCCCCTTTTGAATTTCCTAAAGACTTGGCTGTACAAAATACAGTAGAGAGAATATCTAAATTCTGAACAACAAATTATGAGTTGTAGGTATCAATCTGGGAATCAAATCAGTAATTACTTTGGGGGAAATATAGTACATGATTAAGGCATGGCCACCTTAATGAATCTCTTGTATTAAGAATCTCTTGCTTGAACTGGAGAGAAAGTATGGAGTTAAGTGCTGCTTTGATACGGCAATTCCTGAGCAAAACTGGCACCATTGAGAGCTGCTGTGTTTGGATAACACCCTCCACCTAGTCCCCACAAGTAACCCTTCTCCTGCTATTAAGTTAAGCACATTTTGTTTCACTTATATTGAGGTATATAATACAAAATGTACATTATACCTTTTCTTTTGAATTTTTGCGGGGCCATGAGGCTCAATACTGGGGGTGGGGTTTAACCTTGACTTACACTCAGGGTGTAGCAGTAACTATGAAGATTATATTTGCTTGAGGACCAGTGGATAATAAATATGGTGAGGGGTCAAGAAAGACTTTTACTGGGGCCAGAACAATAGGGCAGTGGGTAGGTATTTGCCTTTCACACTTAGCTGACCAGGGTTTGAATCTCAGCGCCCATAAGGTTCCCCTAACCCTCCAGGCATAATTTCAGAGCCAGGAGTAACCCCTGAGCACTGCTAAGTTGTCCCCAAAACAAAAACAAACAAAAAAAGAAAGAGTGAGAGAAAAGAAGGAAGGAAGGAAGGAAGGAAAGAAGGAAGGAAGAAAGGAAGGAAGGAAGGAAGGAAGAAAGAAAGAAAAAGAAAAAAATGAACAAAAAGGAAAGAAAGAGAAAGAAAGAAGAAAAGAAAGAAAGAAAGGAGAGAGAGAGAAAAAGAGAGAGTTTTATTGCTAACCAGGGATGGGTTGGAAGATGGTGAACTCATGTCCTCAAAGCAACTATCTTATCCAAATAGTCACAGGAGGGGGCCACCATAGGACAAGGACAGGGAAGATGTGAAGGATTGAGACTAGTGAGTGCCAGATTAACCGAAAATTCCCCTAGAGGCTGTCTGTCTGAGGTACACTCCATTTTTATCTAGAAACCTTTGTTGTTTCTTAAATACTTGATTTACTTAAAAACTTGATTGTCTTAACTACAGAAAACTGACATGAGCTATAAAATTATTTTAAAATATTCTTGTTTATTTACTAGACAATCCAAAGAACACCCAAAAAGTCATCCCACCCACTGTACTATGGCTAAGGTCCAGAGTAATGCTCTTTCTTGACCCATTACTGTGTCCCATGCCTCTCTGGTAGCAGTGGAACAAGAATTTTGAAGCTATTACCCTGTTTGTTGCCCAGAGAAAACAGGCTTAGCAGAGGCCAATTTAGTGCTACATCTCAGCTGCTATGAGTTCATTACAGATCCCTTTGTACGAATCTCCTTTTGTCTCATTCTCTCTTTGTCATCCTATGTATACTTTGAAGAATATTTTGAGACAGTTTTTTTCCCCAGTGAACAGTTGAGTAGGCTAGTCTTTAAAAAAATTCTATCTGTAAGATGAATAGATTTCCAAATGCACCTTGGAATGAGTTTAATGCATGAGTTTAATGTCTACAACATTCCACTCACTTAAAAAATTAAATTCCCCTTGATAAGAAGTGATTAATAATGGATTTCTCCATTCCTCAAACTGAAATTTAATGACAAAGTTGAGATTGCTTTGATGAGGAAATTCTTTGATATGAATAAGATTAAATGATAAAGCGTTCACTTACTGAACTCCTCTCTTTTGTCTATATTCCATTTCTTCTACCTGATACCATGCTCTTTTTTTTTTTTTTTTGGGTAACACCCGGCAACACTCAGGGGTTACTCCTGGCTCTGCACTCAGGAATTACTCCTGGCGGTGCTCGGGGGACCATATGGGATGCCGGGAATTGAACCCAGGCTGGCACAGGCCGGCCGCGTGCAAGGCAAACGCCCTACCCGTTGGGCTATTGCTCCAGCCTCTACCATGCTCATTGACTGAGGTTTTTGTGTTTGTTACGCTTATACGCTGTGGAAATAACACCTTTTATAATTCTCAGCTTGAAGTATCCTGTGTAATAGCTGAAAGTGATAATTTGAGCTGTACAGTGGCCTATCAACACACTCAGTAGTTTTCACTTTTGTAAAAACAAACAAAAACAAAAGTAGTTGAAATAGGAATGTTTCAACATTGCTGATAATGGGGAAAAGAAAGATGCCTTCCATTTCTCTAAGTATAAGCCCGTGGTTATTGTTCTGTCCTAGCAGGGGTGGAGATAGGGGGTTCTAATGCTGGTGTGAGGGGAAGCCAGTGAGCTACCACTGTTACTGAAAAAGTGACTTGTGGCTTCAGTTGAGGTTTTTTTTTAACACATTTTTTAGACAAATTTGCTTTTGACAAATCAACCATTGTTGGGTTCCTAAATAATTTCTCAAATATGTTAAGATTTCTGTTCTGGGGGCTGAAGCAATAGCACAGCAGCAAAGGTGTTTGCCATGCACGCAGCCGACCTAGGTTAGATCCCTGGCATCCCATATGAACCCTGAGCACTGCCAGCCAGGAGTAATTCCTGAGCGAGGAGCCTGGAGTAACCCCTGAGCGTCACAGGGTGTGACCCAAAAAAAGAAAAAAAAAGATTTCTGTTTTGAAGCAAACTGAGACCATTAATCTTGCTTTAATACTAACTAATAAAATAACATTTACTAAGTCAGTTAACGTCTTCTTTCTAGCTTTCTATATCTCTAAGAGGTGGTTCTTGAAACAGATTATTGGGAATACTCTCTAAGTGTTTTTTGGTCTTTTCTTTATAGTCGTTTATTTGAGCCATTGATGAGATCCAGAAATTTATAAACTATAATGTGTGTTTACTTTTTTGTTTGTTTTTGTTTTGAGGCCACACCTGGAAATGCTGAGTCTACTCCTAGTCCTGGCCTTGGAGCTTGCTCCAGGCATGCTTACAGATCAGGCTGTGCCAGAGATGCAACCTGGACTTCCACAGCCTAAATATTGCACACAGGAAAGGGCCAGGGACTGGGGATGTGGATTAGAAAAAGACACAGTCACCAAGTTAAATGTGCCCAGAGGTTTGGAGGCCTTTAAATGGCAGGAAACACCTTCAGAGGGTCTGACATCCTTTAGAAATTCAGAATTGGCAGGTCCAGAGCATTGCCCTGACTCCCTGAATAGAGAATCTCCAATACAGAAATGAAGGCTGTGATGAAGGTATCAGAGAAAACAGTCAACAATTCCAAACTTTCCCTCTTGGCAATATCCTAGCAACAGACTTTTAGTGGCAGCTTGGAGGGTGAAAAAATGGTAAAAACTAGGTTTGCAAGAAGTAAAGGTGAACATTTCCCCATTCTGTGAGTTTCCCCACATTATTGATCACTTGATCACTTGAATCCCGTTATTCATCGATTTGCTCGGCGGGCGCCAGTAACATTTCCATTGGACCCTATCACGTGCCAATGTAGCCCAATGGCATCTGGTTGATTCAGGAATATGAAGAGCCTCAAACCGTTCCTTCAGGGTCTTGACAAAGAAGTCTGACCATCTTGTAGGTGGGCGGCCACGTGATCTTTTGACATTCCGTGGGATCCAGTCGGTAATGGCTCTAGTCCAGCGGTTGTCTCCAAATCGCATTACATGTCCAGCCCATCTGATTTTCGATGCCTTGGCAAACGAGACAGCATCCCTGATTCTGGAATAGCGACGGAGGTCAGAACTCCAGATTCCTTCTCTCACTTGAGTGAGGAGTGATATTCCAAGCATAGCTCTTTGATTCCTCTCTGGGAGACCTGAATAGCATTCTCATCCTGCTTTTCGTAGGGCCCAGGTCTCTGAGGCGTATGTTAATGCAGGGAGAACGGTGGAGTCAAACTCTGTTTTTGAAAAATGAACTAATTCCAGAGGCCCCATTCACTCTCAATGGAGCAAACATCTCCGAATGCAGCAGTTATGTGTACCTAGGTCGAGAAGTCAACATGATGAACGACCTAAAACCTGAGCTGCGCAGGAGGAAGAGAGCAGCATGGAATGCCGTCATAGGCATCGAAGAAATAGCTAAAAGGACAAAGAACCTCCGGCTCCGGGCACATCCCCACATTATTATCTGGTACATAATTTTTTCTCACTTACTTTATGGCATGCTTTCCCCCATTCTAGGGGTCTCCTGCCTCTCTGCTTGGGATGTGTGTACTCTGAAGAAGGCCAGTGTTTCTTGATTATGTACTTCTCTTTTTCCTCATTTTCCCCAAATAAACTCACTTTACTATGTGTTTCCTTCCTGAAAATCTTTTCTGCAAGGGGTAGGTGATAGACCTGAGAAACCCTGGGCTAAAAGCAAATTTCTTACTCCTGTATGGATTCTAGGATTCCTCAAGGAACTGGTGGTTTAATTCCTATGCCTTGAAGATCAAGTGGAACTCAGACGCAGTTTGCCTGTGGAGCTGATGGGACCCTTGCCTCTATGCCCTGTCAGTGCTCAGGACAGATTATCAGAGCAGTTTCCTGGGTGATGAGATGGGTGAAGAGGAAGGCAGTAAACTTCCATCACACGGCTATTAGCTTCCCCCTCCCCAATGTTTCCACCTGTAAAGCATGAAGTCAAACTGCTAAGTGATCTCTCTAGCCCTGTGAAAATAATAACATTCTTGGGACCCAGACTTAAAAAACTACATTGCAACTTTGCACACAAGAGCACTGAGTTCATTTCTGGCACCTGAAGGTCCCCTGAAGATAGTGCCAGAAATAGTTCGAGAGCACTGTTGTGTATGTGTATGGTCCCCACCATGCAGAATGTGTGAGTACATAGAATAACATATGGAATAACACTATATGTTACTATTTACGGTTAAAAATTATTTCCAATAATAGTCTTGCCCCTTACAGTAATATCGTATGAATTATTTTGGTTTGTAAGGTTTATTTTTTTTTAAGTGTTAGAATACTTATTGATTAAAAAAAGTATTGGTCTTCACTCATTTTCTTCATGTGTTATTCATCTCTAATGGAAGGTGAATAATTTCTTTTTCATGGGGCGGGCGGGTTCAGGCCAGAACTATTTAGGAGCTACTCTTAGCTCCATGCTTGGAGTTTGCTCCCACAGCACTAAGTGATTTTTAAGGTAAAATGTGGGAAAGCACTGGGTTTGGAGATTGAATGGCTAAGTTTCAGTCTAGTTTTGTTACTTAATTGGACAGTTCCTATCTCTTATCTTCAAAGTGGATTCATACTTCTCAACTCTCAATAGAATTGAGAGATATGTGAAAGTGCTTCATTTGTGTGGTGTTTATCAAATGAGAGATTTCCTTTTTAGTCTGATAAACTTGTGAAACTCTGTGATGATGTTAAGACCTATTAACTATTTCCCCTCAGGACAAAAATGTAAAACTAAAAAAAGATTGTTGGGCTAATACACACATAACCAAGCAAGAAAACAGGGCATCAACAATGTCGAAATCTCTCTCTGAAGGGAATAATGGAGAAGCACCAATTTCTTGACATTCTGATCATCTGAATGATGATCATCAGTTAGATTGGCCATTGATCTATACCATGAAGATGGTTGTAGTATATTGACGAGTCACACTATAGGCAATTTAATGGAAAATAATACTCATTAACAACAAGAACTGGAAGTAAAAGAAACCTTGACTTAGACCCCATCCAGTGACAAGGAATATGGCATAAATCATCACTCAGCCCTTCTGAGCACCGATTCTCATTTCTGTTAAAGTTAAGTTAAAAAAACACTTCCGGTTTCTTATTTGATATCATTACTGATTCCTGTTCCAGACACACCTCTCAATGATGGAGTCATGATTGGTATTTTTCTTTTTTGTTATAGATGAATATCTTCCCAACTTTGTCAGGGAGAGCATTTTAAGCTCTTCGTCATTTTGTGTTTGCACATTATTTTATTTGAATTTAGTTAAAACATTACTCTTGACTTTAGTGATGATGCCTGAAAGTATGCTTCCAACAGGCATGTAAAGAGACTGGCAACTGCAAGTAGCCACCTACAATTCAGAGAATAAATTAAGCAATTTCCTTTAGCAGCAAAAAAAAAGTTTATTTTCGCAACACTGTACAAATTATTAAACTAAAACAATTATATTCTAAGATTACATAGATCTAAGTCATAAAACTGAAAGTCTGATTTAAATGAATTGCCAGGAAGTATTTTCTCATCACTCAATCTTAAAAACATCTTGAAGGAAAGTTAAGCAATAATCTGAGCTCATCTTTACAAAGATTTAAAAAAAATTCCACTTAGAAGAATTTGTACTTTGTATCTTGACAGTGAGGATAAGAAGGCTGGGAAACCATCTTCCATGGAAACCAGAGAAATTATTCTCCCTTGAGATTCGTAAATGTGAATCAACCCAGTGAGTCAATTAATGAATCAACATTGGATAACAAAAATGAATCCAGATCTCTCAGGATATCATATTCATTTCCCCATCTACTGATTTCCCTGTCACTTTTCTTTAGCTGTGATAAAGGCCAAATAAGTAAGAAGTTAAAAACTTAGAGAAATGCTTCAAATCTGTTAAGTTTTCTTGAGATGGGAACACTGTCTCAGCAGCAGGCAACCTCTTACAGCCAGGCTAGAGTCAATTATCTTGGGCACATCAGTCCTGGCACCAAATTAGAGGACTAGCAGGAGAAGGGAGGAGGAAATAGCCAGACAACAGCCTTCCTCATGCAGTATCCATCACATGCAGAACTGACTGAGTTCCATAGAAAGTAGCAACTCAATCTTGATTTTTCAATTGTTATTCCCTTTTTTCTAAGCCACAGAGCCTCTAGCAGACAAATAAATCTATGTAAATCAAATCAAAACAATAACAAAACCTCTATAACTTCTTTCACTTGAGAATTACTGGTGTAGCTGCTGTGGAATTATAACTGTGAGGGTCCAATTCCACTGTCACTCATGGGCCAATAACTAACCATAACGGTCAAGAAAGATCGCTGTTGGCAGCAAGCTGGTGGATTGAAAAATGGGAAACTCAAAACAACCATAACTGTTTTGTCTAGGTGGACGAAAGGGAGTCATTAGTATGTTCATCTGTTTGTTTCTGTTTTTTTGGGCCTTCCAAGAAGTGTTTGCGGCATACAGGGGGCTATTCCCTGTGCTATGTGGGCAGCTGGCTGGTGGCTTAGTGCTATGGCCTGAGAATGAAGTGCTGCTTGAGTCTTACAGTGCCAGGGACGATCAGGTCGCCCCAGCAGTGCTCCAGGGGCCTCGAGGGTCATACCTGACAATCTTGGGTGACCATGTGGGACTGGGGAAATCAAATCTAGGTCTCCTTTGTGCAACTCAAGCTCTCTAGTTCTTAAGCTATCTTTGACCCTGGTAGATTACAACCAAAACAGAAAGAAAATTCATCTACTAGGGCTGACCACTTGTTATCAATAATGGTCTTTCTTCACCTTTCCTGTCTCATTTGATTAGACTCGAGGGACAGTGGAACTAATGCTACAGAAATAGGATTCTATCCCTTTACTTTTTGTTTTGCTTTTTGAGTCACACCTGGCAATGCCCAAGGGTTATTCCTGGCTCTGCACTAAGGAATTACTCTTGGTGGTGCTTGGGGACCATATAGGATGTCGGGGATTGAACCCAGTTTGGCGCATGCAAGGCAAAAGCCCTACCCTTTGTGCTATAGCGCGGCCCCCACTTTTTAAAAATTATTTTATTATACCACCTTTAGATATACAATTACAAGATGCTCATGTTTGACTTTTGGTTCTACAGTGTTCCAACACCCATCCCTCCACCAGTGCCAATCTCCCATCACCGATGTCCCACCTCCCTCCCCCTCCCCAGCCTGCTTCCATGGCAGGTTCTGTATCTCCTCTCTCTCTCTCTCTCTCTCTCTCTCTCTCTCTCTCTCTCTCTCTCTTCCCTTTCTTACAATTCTGGATTATAGTATATTCTAGGACATGATGGTTCCATTAGTTTGATGTACCGTGTGGCCGCAAGCGGCTGTGCGACTTGGGGAGAGCCAGATGGCAGCTCTCCCCATTGTGTCTGAGTCTATGCATGATATGGCCAGTTGCCCTGGGGAAGTTCATGGGCCTTCAGGATGAGTCAGAGAGGGAAGGGGTGGCCCCAGCTCCATCTCATGAATGCCCGGTGACTTCCGCCTCCGAGGTCTGCCCACCTGAGCTTGAACTCAGTTACTCTGTTAATCTGTTCTTGAGATCAGTGTCTCTCCTGGGCGGGCTCTGCGGCCCCAACTTTTTAGATTTTTCTTTTGTGCCAGGTGTTGAATCCAGGTTCTGGGCAGGCAAGGCATGTGCTTGCTCTGCCACTCGAGTTTCCCCCTGGCCAGACAAAAATATATAAATGCCAATAAAAGTATTGTTTTGTGAGAACTAGGCTGACAAAAGTAATTCAAAATAGAGCTGTGCTCTAGCTAAGTACTAAATCTATAAAGTATCTAGAAGAAAGCAATTTTTGGAACCTTCAGTTGAGCTCAAATTTCTTAGGTGGAATACAAAAAGCACAAACTGCAAAGAACATAACATCAATAAATCAGACCTCAGCAAATTCCAAAATGTTTGATTTTTGGAAGAAAACAGAGTCAAGCCCCTTGACCTGAGACCTGGGCGAAGATATCTACAACAAAGCCTGGGTAAAAGACCTCTGCAGTAACAAAAGTGCTTACAATCAACATGGAGATAAACAGCCAATGGAATACTGATCACAGGGGTGAACAAAGAAGTAAACGGTTGGTTGTGGGTGGTGAGATCAGATTTTTTCATTTTTGGTAAATAGAAACATTACAGCTAACTGAGAGAAGGCTAGAAATGAATGCTGCATACTGGATTACAGTTGGAAATACTTTATGTATTGGATGGACATATACTCAAGTGGGTGGACTGAAAAGCAATTACAAATATCTGTGTGTATATGCGTCAGTGTGTGGGATTCATGTACTGCCTGCAGAGAGGGGCACAGGGGATCGCCAGCTCGCAGGGGCACAGGAGGCGCAAGTCAAGGAGCCTATGCTGTCAGGAGATTCTTCTGAGAGCTCATCAGGCAGCTTTTCTTCCTTCCGCTGAAGCTCTGTGCGACTGAATTCCTCACCTGGTGTCTACCCCACCCATGGCCGCTGATGTTTTCTGTGGATGGGACCTTGTACACTTGCAAATGACCACCCGCTTCAAGTCATTTTAGCTGAGCTCTCAGTGCCCACGACCACCGAACTGACTCCCTGTCTCTAGACCCCATTCTTTAGAGAGGCACTGACCCTTCTTGGGTCAGCTGTGCCTGGGAAACCGGGGTGGGGAACCATGAACAGGGCCTGCAGGGGAGCTTCCTAGGTGAGCAGCCTGAGCTCTAGGTCTGCAGACTCTGAGCAGCGCTGCTATGATTCAGGAACGAGACATTTTGAAATGAGGGTTCTGCAATTATGGAGGGTCCTACAAGGCAGTGGCCAACGCTAGTGGGCTTAGATGTGGAGTGAAATTTGGTGAAGTGAGTAGACAGGAAAAAAAATGGTGCATCTAAGAGTTTTGACACTCAAAACCAACCTTATGGCTTTAGGCTCATGTCCCTGCTAAATGCCTCTTTCATTTAATCAGAAAATTAAATGACAAGTTTACTAACAAGTTCTGGGTGCTAGGTCCTGAAAGACTCAGTGTACAAGGCACCTATGGTTTCTTCTCTCAGGGAATGTTTAGTGTTTAGCCAAGTTTACCACAATCTGACAACTACTGCCTTGTTCAGTTCTGTCTCAAAGAACGAGCATTTTGTCTTTAAGGAACTTCTGACCTTTCTACCCCAAGCTTGAGTTCTCTAGTCATAACTAGGCAAGTATAACCGAAGGAAATGCTAAGAACTTAGTGGCAGAGACAAGGAAAAGAAACCAGTAATAAGAGCAGCAAGACTTGTGGATTTACCTGCTTCTTTATAGCCCCATGTTACACACAGAGTCCCAGTAGATTGATAGCTGTCGAATATGGCAAGTCCAAAGGGTAAATAAGCTTGTTTATAGATGCCATTAATACCCAAGTATGTCTTATCTTTAAGGACTATAAAGTATCAGAAAACAGTGAAACTCAGGTAGTAAGACTGGTTTAAGCCTGGATTTATTTGGCTAGATCCTAGTTAGCACCTGGGAATAGGAGGAGAAAAGACCTTGCCAGAGAGATAGTCAGAGGTTAAAGCCTTGGCTAGCATATGGCTGAAACTGCTGCCTTGGTTCAGATGCCGTCACCATATATGGTCCCTAAGGACAGCCAGGTGTGTCCACTGAGCACAGTAGCAGGTGTGGTCCTGGGACAATTCTGGATATGCCCTTACCTCTGCCAAAAATGACATTTCTAGAGTACTAAAAGTACCAAGGAAGGGTGTTGTGATACTAGCCAGATATCTAGATGTTTAAGAGTAAATAGAAAACTAATAAGGAAGTCAATGGAAAATATCTTCTACAAGGGTTTCAGGAGAGGCGAGATCTGAGCCACTCTCAAATCATGGTCAATATAACACCATGATGGTTATCAGGCCCACCTGCTACTGGGGCTTCTTTGTCTTAGTTGCAAGGGGCTCAGAAACCAACCTTAGGCTGGTTCTGCAGACAGAAGTCTTGGGGTCTATGAGATCAGATTTGCATAAGTGCTTACATCTGTGAATATGTTAGTTATGAAATTAAACTCATTGCTGAGTTTTATCATCAGCATAGGGGTCTACTGCCCTTATTATGACAGATTCATTAGAACATTCATTGTGATCTGTTTGCTCTCCAAACACAAACATACCATGGCAGAAACTGCTAACCCTCCCTTTTAGTAAGAGAACACTTGAGTTCTGCCTGACCAGTGGCTGTCTAACTTTATATCTCAGAATCACTTGCAACAAGATGTAACTGATAGAAGATCAGCATTTGCCAGGGGAAGGGAGTGTGAATGAAAATGATATGTGCAAGTTCTATATCATCTTATGAAATTGTTGCTTATTGTCTGGAGAGATAGCAAGTGGGTAGGGCGATTGTCTTGTCTGGGTTCAATACTCAGCAGCCCATATGATTCTGCAAGGCCACCAGGAATCATCTCTAAGTGCAGAGTCAGGAGTAAGCACTCGCTGAAGCTAGGTGTTGGCCAAAAACAAAAAAGAAAATGACTTGCTTAGAACTCCCTCTTTTCCTTTTCCATGAATGGGATAATGATTAGAACTATAGTAACATCCTTAATCCAAAGAATGACAGAAGAAACATTCTAGGTCCCTGGATGATCTCACCATCTACAGCATAGCCACCCATGTAGCATGAGAAGTGAAGGGAAATTACTGTTTGGGGAAATCTCTTTATGACAGCAGTGTAGCCTTATTCTGATTTGCTCATTTGCTGAGTCCTCACCTTGTACCAGGCAGTGTGCTCTAATAACCTTGTACATATCACCCAGTTACCTTATTCACACTCTAGGACAGTATTAGCATCCCTCTTCCATAAGTTGCTAAATTGTGGTCTAGATAAGTAAAATGAGTTAAGATTTGACAGCTACTACCCAGAATAAGGATTCACACTCAGGATTGCTGGATTCAATTATCTGCTGAATTTTTCACATTTTGCTACTGAGTCTTATGGGAATAGCATTTTTCTGTTGGTGTGGCTTTGTAGAAACATCAGCTGCACATGACGGAACATTCTCCTTTCCATGTCCCACTTTGCTCATCAAAAAAAAGATTCTTCAGATATGTTATTAAAAGTAATAAAAACGAATGGGATGGGACTCGAGTTGTCCTATTTGCTCCTTTGATTCTATGTGTCCTTTGTTCTTGCAATATCCTTAATGAGGTTATAAGTCTATGTATCCAAGGAGTCATTTTCTGTAATAAGTTTCCTATTCAGATTTACAATTGAAGGGAAGCTCTGAGACTGTTGGAAGAATTAACCTTTAAACTATCTAAGATTCCCATTGCCCACATATGTGTTTTTAATTATAGGAGAATGTCATCAGAATATATAAGTGCAGCTTCCACCTATGTGCACAATTTAATGGTGGGTTTATTGCTTTATTTATCTCTGAAAACTCAGGAGTAGGCAGTATACAAATAAGTAGAAATGAACTCTAGCAAGGTCTTACCTGATTTTATGATATATATGAAGCGCTGAGATCGTGCTCTCTCTCTCTCTCTCTCTCTCTCTCTCTCTCTCTCTCAAAAAAAAACCACACACACTCACTCTCTCTCACACACACCAGTATCTAGTAGGGAATGTAGGAAACAGCATGAGGTGTGGAAGGACAGGGTGAGGTCTAAGTCATGTAAATAATGGATATTTGAGTCCACTTACTGTTGGCACTAAAGTGGCACTAAAGTCCACCAGGAATACAAAGATAAAAAATTTCAGACATCTTCATGGGTTAGGTTGTTTAGTTTTTCTTTGTTTGAATTATTATGGACTTTCTAGGCATTGTTTCTTGTCTTTTTCTGCTTTACAGCCCATAGAAAGTGGTGATATGGTTTATTTTTATATTTTGGAGGGATCTCAGTAGTGCTCAGGGGCTCAGGGATCACTCCTGGAGATACTCTGTTGAACAGGTCAGACACTTTAATGCTAGATCCAGCAATGCATTGCTGCTCAGGTCCAGTGGTGCTGGAGGCCACAGGGCCACATCTAATGGTACTGTAGCTTCCTGGCCTACACCTTGTGGTTTAATTGAATTTATATGTTTATTTGGTTTGGTTGCCATACAAAGGAGTGCTCGGGTACTACTCCTGGCTTGGTGCTCAGGGGCTGCTCCCAGTAGTGCCACAAGGTTCCAAGCTCCTGCTCAGCCAGTTGAGCAAGTCCTCTCGCTCTACTTTGCTTTTTTTAAAAAAGATTTTGAGAATTATTAATATTCTGATTGCAATAGCTATCCATTACTATAATATATGCTGGATTAGAGAAATGGAAGAAAAGAAAAAGACAGAGGTCCAAGGGAAAGCGGGAAATGGAACTGAAAATTAGTTTCCTTGGGAGACAGAGATTTTCTTTCATATCTGGAATGAAACAGAATCTGCAATAGATTTTCTGAAACTGGAAATCTGGGGTTGAGTCCAAGTTCTGCTCTCTGACTTCAGGCAAACGGCTTCTACATTCAACATACACTTATTGAAAAGTGTGCCAAGCACCAGGAGAGGTCCTTGTGTCCTTGTGTGTGCTTAGTGGAAAGTGGTTGAAGAAAAGAATGCATGTGAGGTTAGATGAATGCTGTTTAGGAAAGGTGATCAGAAAAAACCCTCTGAAGGGAAAAATTCAAGCTGAGCCTTAAGAAGGCTCATATTATCTTCTCTGAAATTTAGTTTTCTCATCTATAAAATTTCTAAAAAATAGAGCTTTTCCTTAAAGATTGTTAAAACATGTACAAAACACCAGCTCTCTCTCTCTCTCATATATATATATATATATAATCTATATATGATATATATCATATATTTATATTATATATATATATATCACTAACACTATCTATCTTCCCGTTCATCATCTATTTGCTAGAGCGGGCACCAGTAATATCTCCATATGTCCTGTCTAATGTTAGTAGAACCTAAAGGCATCCGCTTGCCCCAGGAACATAAAGAGCCTCAAACCATTATATTAGGCCATGGGAATGACCTAATATAAATGTTACTGGTATTTGGCATATCTAATATGACACAAGCAGCTTGCCAGGCTTGCCGTCTGGGTGGCATACTCTTGTAGTCACCTCTAAATAAAGCATTTATTGATGAACCGCGTGGCTGCTAGAGGCCGCGCGAGCCAGGCTGTGATAGTCTGGTCTGCTGGGTAGAGTTGTGACGAGAGGGAAGTCCGGATGTGGAAACGGCGGCCCCCATGGAGTCGGGGGGTGTTGTCTGGCTTTTGTTGTGAGGCTCTGCTGGGGTGGCAGGCCAGGGCTAGAACCCGCCATGCCTCCCAGGCGCCTCATGAGCGGCTGGGCACAGGGAGAGCAAGTAGCAGCTCTGCCCCATGTCTGAGAGTCTCTGGTTCAGCATACCTGGGACGGATTGAAAAAAAAAACTGCTGCAGGGTGGCTGTCGATGATCCGGGCTGTGGTAGTCTGGTCTGCTGGGTGGAGTTGTGACGAGAGGGAAGTCCGGATGTGGAAAATGGTGGCCCCCATGGAGTTGGGGGTGTCGTCCTGGCTGGTTGTGAGGTTCTGCTGGGGTGGCAGGCCAGGATATATATATATATATATATATATATATATATATATATATATATATATATATATATATATATATATATAATTACTGGCCATGTAATTATAGGTGCAGAGCACACGCCAGGCAACTCTGACATGTATATATGTGCATATATCAGAGATATATTTGTTCGACACCTGTGGGATACTGGGTGATTTGATCTTATGACATTTGCTTGCAAGGTAATCACTATAAATTACTGCACCATTTCCTTAAAAAATAATGCTTTATTTTTTATTTGAATGTTTTTTTTCTGGCCCTATTTTGCATTGGCTGTTTAAATTGGTATAGTCTGAATATCTTTGATTTGTTCTGTTAGAGGGGAAATTGTATGAAGTTATCTTTAGGGTTTTCTGTAAATATCACTAATGATCTTTTTCTGTTGTTGGTTTTTTGGGAGGCCACACGGCCACGCACAGGAATTTCTCCTGACTCTGAACTCAGGAATTACTCCTGAGTTCTGGGATGCTGGGGATGGAACTGGTCAGCCACATGCAAGGCAAACACACTACTTACTGTATTAGAGCTCCAGCCCCTCATTTATTTTTAAAAAGTCATGTCAATGCGTCAGTCCTGTCAAATGCTTATTTAGTGTCTCTTTATCCATCCATCCATCCATCCATCCATCCATCCATCCATCCATCCATCCATCCATCCATCCATCCATCCATCCATCCATCCATCCATCCATCCATCCATCCATCCATCCATCCGCCTTCCTTCCTTCCTTCCTTCCTTCCTTCCTTCCTTCCTTCCTTCCTTCCTTCCTTCCTCCCTCCCTCCCTCCCTCCCTCCCTCCCTCCCTCCCTCCCTCCCTCCCTCCCTCCCTCCCTCCTCCCTCCTTCCTTCCTTCCTTCCTTCCTTCCTTCCTTCCTTCCTTCCTTCCTTCCTTCCCTCCCTTTATGGGTCACACCCAGCAATGCTCAGGGGTTACTCCTGGCTCTTTTGCTTAGTAATTACGCCTGGTGGTGCTCAGGAGACCATATGGGATGCCGGGATCGAACCTGGGTTGGCAGCGTGCAAGATAAATGCCCTACTCGCTGTGCTATCGCTCCGGCCCTATTTAGTGTCTTATGATGATCATTTGTTTTTTTTCTTCTTGAACTCTTTAATTTGTTGAGTTAAATTGGTTTATAAGCGCTTAAATGGTTTACTGTGTTCATGGTGCTATGTTGCTACATCATGCGCACCACCAATGTGCAAATATCCCTCCTTCACCGTCATTCAGACCTTCCATATTTACCTTCCATCAAAATATCATGTAGGGCCAGAGCAATAGTATAGTGAGTAGGGGGCTGCCTTGCACACAGCCAACCAGGGTTGTATCCCTGGTCTCTTTAGCCCTGCCAAGGAGTGATCCCTGAGCTCAGAGCCAGGAGTAAGCCCTGAACATTGCCAGGTGTCGCCCAAAGAGGGGAATCACTTGATCACTTGATCACTTGAATCCCGTTATTCATCAATTTGCTCGAGTGGGCACCAGTAACATTTCCATTGGACCCTATCAAGAGCCCAAAGAGGGGAATATCATGCGGCCAAAGAAGGGAATAATTAACACAAATTCTTTGATCATTGTCAGGATGGATGAACTTTTAAAGATGTTGCATAAAGATTTATTTTTTTAATATTTTAAGTTTATACTTTTTCTTTTTGTAGGAGAAATAGATAAATGATTTTGGTATCAATAATGAGACCTCATTCTTTAAAGTTGTGAAGTGTTTCCATGTTTGTGTGGAATCATCACCATTTCTCTTTTATTTTATTTATTTTTTTGCCTTTTTGGGTCACGCCTGGCGATGCTAAGGGCTTACTCCTGGCTCTGCACTCAGGAATTACTCCTGCAGGTGCTCTGGAGACCATATCGGATGCCTAGGATCAAACTGGAGTCGGCTGCGTGCAAGGCAAACACCCTATGCTATCACTCTGGCCCTACTATTTCTCTTTAAAATTCTTAGTATAATTCACCAGTGGGCTCCTCCCCAGCTCCTCTTACCTTTTTCCTAACCTTACAAAGTTATTTCCAGACCAGGGATGTAGCTCATCATTAGAATAGTTACTTTTCATGTGTGAAGCTTTGGGTTTGACCCCTGGTACATCACACACACACACACACACACACACACACACACACACACACACAAAAAAATGACTTGAACTTTTCTTGTTACTAGTTGCTTAACCAAAGAGTATTTGCTGAGGGCCGGAGCGATAGCCCAGCGGGTAGGGCGTTTGCCTTGCACGCGGCCGGCCTAAGCCGGCCCGGGTTCGATCCCCGGCATCCCATATGGTCCCCTGAGCACCGCCAGGAGTGATTCCTGAGTGCAGAGCCAGGAGTAACCCCTGAGCATCGCCGGGTGTGACCCAAAAAGCAAAAAAAAAAAAAATAGAGTATTTGCTGATCAATAGATTCTGTTAGAGACAAACAAGCACATGAATGTAAATTCAAATCCCAGGCATCCCATATACTGGTGCAGCCTGGTCTGGGCTGCTCTATTGTATCTAACTCCAGATGCCACAAGTGATTACTGGCCATGCTTTGACCAGGTATCTGTAAATACCACACACAGGAAAGGGGCTCATAGCAAACAATGCAACTAAAAGGGGGTGCAAATACCAAAGCCAAGAAGTGAGAACCATGATTATTATGTACCTCAGCAGTGCAGTGCGCACCACATGTACCTTGATTAGTTTTTGTTTTGAGATCTCACTGGTGATGCTCAGAGATTATTCCTAGCTCTGCAGTCAGGAATCATGAGACCATATAGAGTGTTGGGGATTTAACCCAGGTTGGCTACATGCAAAGCAAGCGCTGTATCCACTGTACTAATACTTGTGTACTTTAGCCTATACATTAAGAGTATAGGCTTGGGGCTTTGGAGATAGGTGAAAGGGTTAGAGCTCAGGCTCTGCATGGGAGACCCTGGTTAGGTCTCTGACACCAAATGATGCACCTCTGGGACTCACCTCCATGCACCAAGCAATTCATGAGCAGTACCTGAACACCGCCATGTGTGGCCTAAAAAACCGAACCAAATCAACCAATGAGAAGAGTACAAGCTCTGGGAGCATATGTGCAAACAGAACTAAAGGAGTTTCAGCCTCAGGGAGTCCAGATCTGAGTGTGTAAGCACCGCACCTGGTGTGTGAGCCCTGGCAAACACCACAACCGAGAATGTGTGCACACCATAGTCATGTATGCACAAGCCCTGGTCATCACCACAACATAAAGAACAATAATGGAGGGATACAGGAGAGAAATAAGTAATACAAAGAAAAATTCAAAATTATTTAAAAAAACTTAGTTATAACTTATGACAAAAGTAGAATGTAGTTTACTTACATTATTCCAATTTTTATTTCCTCCACTGTGTATTAGCTGATCATTTTCAGCTCTTCCAATGTATATCTCATTAGCTCTGATCTAGATTCATTATCCTTTATTTCTTGTTCTGTTCATTAACTTTCAACTATCTCTTTTGACTCCCTCCCCCTTTATTTTTTGCCTTTTGGGCCACACCCAGAGATCCTCAGGAATTACTCCTGACCCTGCACTCAGGAATCGCTCCTGGCGATGCCCCTGGGGGCCATATGGGATGCCATGGATTGAACCCAGGTCAGCTGTGTGCAAGGCAAACGCGCTACCCACTGCACTATTGCTCCTGCCCTGACTTTTTAAAGATTTTTAAAATTCCCCATTTTTAAAGATGGGGTGTGAATGCTTTTTCCCTCGCATACTTTATGTAATCTGCTTCTTGTCAACTAAACAAAATATTTTGCTATTAAGTTTGTTGTTTTTGGCATTTTGTCTTACATATACTACTAAGCCTACAATATTTTTTCATAAGCTCACTCTAAAAATCAAAAAGCAATAGAGCAGTTACATTTGTATGAAGTAAAATTTTTTTCTTTTTTGGTCACACCCAGCAATGCTCAGTGATTATTCCTGGCTCTGCACTCAGGAATTACTCCTGGCAATGCTTGGGGGACCATATAGGATGATGGGGGAATCGAACCCGGTAGGCCGTGTACAAGGCAAATGCCCTACCCACTGTACTATTGTTCCGGCCCCAGTATCATTTGTATCACTTGTCTTCCCGTTGTTCATTGATTTGCTTGAGCGGGCGCCAGTAACGTCTCCATTCTTTTGGAGTGAGGTCCATTATTGTTACTGTTTTTTTTTTTCTTTTTTGGGTCACACCCAGCAATGCTCAGGGGTTTCTCTGGCTCTGCACTTAGGAATTATTCCTGGCGGTTCTCGGGGGACCATATGGGATGCCGGGATAGAACCCAGGCTAGTGGGCCGGCCTCGTGCAAGGCAAATGCTCTACCCGATGGGCTATCGCTCCGGCCCCTGTTACTGTTTTTGGCATATCAAATACACCATGGTAGCTTGTCAGGCTCTGCTATGTCCGGGCCCCAGTATGAAGTAAATTTTAACCCTATGCCAGATAAGTTTATTGTGCCAAGCTTGTATTTCCTTCTCATTTACAAATTCTAATGACCTCTGCCTTACCTGAAAAAAAAAAAATCACAACTTTAAGATCAAATGTGTATTCTTTATTACACTTTTATTAACTATTGATTCATTTAAATTTGTTGCAGAGTAAATCATGTCTTCCCATGTGTCCTTGACTTGTTTTCCTGGGACTGATGTCTTTATTTTACCCTTTGCATTATTCGTCTCCATCATGTATTCATTTCCTAGTGCTATTCTAACAAATCGCCACAGATATGGTGGCGTAAAGCAAGAATGATTTATTTTCTAACACTTGGTGAGGTCAGAAGTGTAAGGGGGTAAGGCTGCATTCCTGGTGGAAGTGGGTCCATCTGTTTTTCTTACCTTTTGCTCCTTCCTCTGCTTCTGCTATTCCATCTACTTGTCTGATTCCCACCCTCCTGCCTTCCTCTTTTCAGACCCTTTGTCAGTAGCTTGGATCATTAGAATAAGCTTGGGGTCCAGGCGGTAGCACAGCGGGTAGGGTGCTTGCCTTTGCGTGGCTGACCCAGGTTCGATCACCGCCATCCCATATGGTCTCCTGAACACCACCAAGAGTAATTCCTGGGTTGCCAGGAGTAATTTCTGAGCGTCGCCGGGTGTGATTCTAAAAAGCAAAAACAAACAAACAAACAAACAAAAAAACTAGAATAAGCTTCTCTCTTTTAAGAGTCTTAATTGAAGTACATTAGCAAACTCTTCCTGCTAGGTAGAGAAGCAAATGATCGGATTTGGGGGACAGTAGGTGGACAGCATTGTAGGATCGCCACTCTGTAATGAAAGTTTCTAGCTTTTCAGACATTTTTTTTATTCTATCAAGGAAATAAACATTAGGGTTTTTAAATTTTGGAGTGGGGAAGGGGCTTGGCTGTGCTCAGGGCTTACTCTTGGCTCTATTCAGGGATCACTCTTGATGGTACTTGAACTATATGTGGTGCCACGGATTGAACTGGCATCCACTACATTCAAAGCAAGCGCCTTAGCCCCTACACTCTCTCAGTCCACATAAGTGGCATCTACTGCATTCAAAGCAAGCGCCTTAATCCCTATATTCTCTTCAGCCCACATTAGGGTTTTAAGACGGTCCTAGAGAGAATTATTTCCCAGTGTATTTTCACCTGTATGCTTTTCCTGGCACTGGCATTAGTGTAGAACAGAGAAATTATTCATCCCAATCTGCAGATATTTGAGTTACTAAATAGTCATTCATCATCCTCATCATTTGATGACATTTCTTAGACATGTTTGATGACATTTCTTAGACAATTCTAAAATTTATATGGAATTATAAAAGATCCCCAATAGCCAAAACCATCTTGATCACCCCCTAAGTTAGAGGTTTCTGTTCCCTGATTCTAAAATATATTTAAAAGTTACAGATTAATAAAAATGTGATATATTGACAAATAAACAGATATAGAGTGTAATGGAACATAATAGAGAGTCTAACTAAATGAATACATACATAGTCAATTCACATACAACAGAGGCATGAAAATTCAATGACAGAACACCACCTTAGGACCAGAGAAAAGTGCAGGGGTTATTGCACACAGCCAAGTCCAGTTCAATCCACAACTCTACAGAGGGTTCCCCAGACACTGCCAGGAGTAATCTCTGATCATAGAGCCAGGAGTAAGCACTGAGCACTGTGAGGTGTGGGATACAACCTCTAAACAAAATTCCTTCAATTAATTATTTCAATCCGACCCAGGTATGCTGATCCAGAGACTTGCAGACATGGGGCAGAGCTGCTACCAGCCCTCCCCATGCCCAGCCACTCATGAGGTGCCCGGGAGGGATGGCGGTTCTAGCCCTGGCCCTCCACCCCAGCAGAGCCTCGCAACAAGCCAGACGACCCCCCCCAACTCCATGAGGGCCGCCATTTTCCACCCCTCCCTCTCATCAGAACTCCATCCAGCAGATGAGCCTATCACAGCCCGGCTCGCGCAGGCCGCTGGAGCCGCAAGCGGTTCATCAATAAATGCTGTATTTAGAGGTGACTACAAGAGTATGCCACCCGCATGGCAAGCCTGGCAAGCTGCCTGTGTTGTATTTGATATGCCAAATACCAGTAACAATTATGTTAGGTCATTCCTATGGCCTAATATAATGGTTTGAGGCTCTTTATGTTCTGGAGCGAGTAGATGCCCTTGGGCTGTACTAGCATGAGACAGGACATACGGAAATGTTACTGGAGCCCACTCGAGCAAATTGGTGATGAACGGGAAGATAGTGATGGTGATAGAAATAGTCATTTGTCTTGGATGTTAATCATAAGAAGCCTTTTGAGCAAAAATGTATGATTTCCTTTGTTGTTTCTGGTTCAGCTGAAGATGTTAGCTTCTTAGAAGTACCTGTTTAAGGCTTTATGTAAAATCAAGATTTGCTAACATCCAGGTGTGTCCTGGATGAACTCTGAGGCTGCAGCCTTATGTACAAAGCCACTATTCAGCAATTAATTGGCTTTGTGTTGCCACCTAATGAGGATTGTCCCTCAATTTTCAGTTGGATCAAAAAGTCAATCATTATACACCATCCCCTCCCTCTGCCCCCGTTCCCGCCTGCCACTATAATAATTCTGGGGTGGACTTAATGGTTCCCTGATGTTTTTTTTAGATTTAATTCTATAGTTTTCTTATACCACCGTGTAGAAACATACAATTAACTTGGTATATGGTCTATTTTTGTGCTTTCATTTCCTTGCTGCTGTGACTGAGTCCAAATGCATCTCTTTTTTACATTTAATTTGTAGTTTTATTTATTTCCCCCAAATATTATTCCACCTTTTCTATTTTTTTTTTGATTGTGACTTTTTAGACTGATCCACATATTTATTTAATTTGCTTTACAATTACAAAGATATACAATTAAAAAGTTCATATTTGGGTTTTGGTCATACAGTGTTCCAGCACCCATCCCGCCACCAGTGCCCATCTCCCACCACCAACGTCCCCGGTTCCCTCCTCCCTCCCCCAGCCCTCCTCCATGGCAGGTTCTTTATTTCTTTCCCTTTCTCTCTCTTTCTCTTTTCCTTCCCTCCAGACTATGGATTACAGAACATACATTAAAAGGGTTGTCATGTGTATCTTTTTGCCTCTATTTAATGCTCAGTTCTAGGTTGGCATTAGTACCCCCGACAATTGTTAGCACACTGTTCCATTTTCTGTCTTACCTAGCCTCTGACTCCCACACGTTTGTGATAATTTCCACCTTTGACAAGACCTCCCTGATATATGTTTCACTTGACCTTGGATATTGGTATCATAATATGTACATATATATTTATGTCATGCAAATAAATGCAGTCATTCTGTATCTGTCTCTTCTCCTTCTGGCTAATTTCGCTCCAACATAATCTTCTCCATGTCCATCCATTTTATAGGCAAATTTTTATAACTTCATTTTTCCTAACAGCTGCATAGTATTCCATTGTGTAGATGTACCAAAAGCTTCTTTATCCAGTCATCGATTTTCGGGCACTCTGGTTGCTTCCAGATTCTGGCTATTGTGAATAATGCTGCTATGAACATAAAAGTAGGGATGTTGTTTCCGCTGCGTATTTTTTGGTTTCCCAGAGTAGATTCCCAGGAGTGGTATGGCTGGGTCAAATGGGAGTTCAATTTCTAGTCTTTGGAGGAAAGTCTATATTGTTTTCCAGAAAGGCTGTACCAGCTGACATTCCCACCAACAATGGATGAGTGTCCCCTTTTCCCCACATCCACGCCAGCACTTGTTGTTCTTGCTCTTTTGAATATGTGCCAGTCTCTGTGGTGTAAAGTGGTATCTCATTGTTGTTTTGATTTGCATCTCTCTGATGATTAGTGATGATGAGCATTTTTTCATATGTTTCTTGGCCATTCAATTTCTTCCTTGCTGAAGTTTCTGTTCATTTCTTCTCTCCATTTTTTGATGGGGTTAATTCTAGAGTTTTAAAGAAAAAAATTTTATTTTATTTTTATCTTTTTGAGATACTGTGATTTACTATGACGTTAATGATGTTTTCATGTGTACATAATTCCAGTACCACACCTATCACCAGAGTACCTGACTCGCTTCCCCAAGGTCCCCAAGGCTTCTCCCTTTCAACTCCCACAAGCTCAGTTCTGTGAATCAACTCTCCTGTTCTGTTCTCTATGGTCCTTTATTGCTGCCTTGCTAGATATCATTATGTTTCATATATGTGAAAGATCATTCTGTAACTATCCTTTTCTTCTGATTGACTTTGCTCAGCGTGATACTCTCTAGTTCATCCATGTCACGGAAAATTGTGTGGATTTAGTTTTTTTTTTTTTACAGTGGCATAGACTTCCATTGTGTGTGTATAGCACACTGTGTTGATCTATTCATTTGTAGTTAGGTATCTAGGTTGTTTCTAATGTTCTAAGTACTGTGATGTGTGCATTTGACTCAATGTGCATAAATCCTTTTGAATGCATGATGCATGTTTTCTGTTTGGGGTAAATGTCCAAGAAGTGCTGTATCTGGGTCATATAAGAGTCCTATTCCTTGGGCCGGGTGATAGCACAGCTCGTAGGGCGTTTGCCTTACACGCGGCCAACCAGGGTTCGATTCCTGGCATCCCATATGGTCTCCCAAGCACTGCCAGGAGTAATTCCTGAGCGAAGAGCCAGGAGTGACCCCTGAGCATCGCTGGGTGTCACCCAAAAAAAAAAAAAAAAAGAGTTATATTCCTTTTTCAGGTTTTTTGAAATGATCTCTATTTTGTTTTTCATAGAGGTTGAACCATACAATATATCCGCCACTAGTGAATGAGGGGTTTTAAAAGCCCTTTCCTTTTTTTTTGTTCCTTATTTTTTTTATGGGACATATCCAGCTGTGTTCAAGGTTTACGAATGGCTCTTGCAACCACTCCTATGTGGTGCTGGGGATCAAACCCAGACCAGCCATGTACAAGGCAAGCACCTTACTCCCAAGTCAATCTTACCCATCCCTAAAGAAACAATTTGTTTAACGTTGTTTTTCTCCTTCAGGCTGGTTGTGCTGATAGGGAAGTCAGTTCAGATCTTCTGGTGGACTGAGAGCAAAAACAAAAAGAACCCTGAGTTGGAAAGATGGGGAGATTCAGTACCAGGGTCGGTTTTCAAGTACTTGATCTGGTTATAGTCGAAGTCAAAGGACATTTCAGTTATGCCCAGTAATCTTTCTCTCTACTCCCCCTTTAAAAGGGGTCTTGTGTTTTCTTCAGAAGATAAGAATGGCTATTATGATAAGAAATATGTGGGGCTAGAAATAGAACTTCTTGCCTGCCACCCCCCAAACACACCCCACAGACTCTCAGAAGCTGGAAAAACTTCGCAAAAAAAACCAGAGCTATCCTCAAGGTCCGGACTCCACAACTGGACACAGCCCTACCTCCATCTCAAAACCTGGTATCCCATCACATCTCATAGAAACCCAAAAGTGTGGACACAATGTGTGGTCTGTGGGAACATATAGAAAATTTCCTATACAGTGGGCTCAGATGGCACAATGGAGTTTTAAGAATCTCCGATTACTTTTGTCTAAGACCATGTTCACCAACTGTGTTTAGAGTAGTGGCCCCAATGAGCAGTATAGAATAGATTACTCCTTATATGTGTAGGACAA
>JAJIBD010011680.1:0-28320 GCA_021461705.1 Cryptotis parvus | reverse complement strand
CGAACATTCTCATCCTGCTTTTCGTAGGGCCCAGGTGTCTGAGGCATATGTTAATGCAGGGAGAACGGTGGAGTCAAAGATATGTGCCCAGAGTTGGAGGTTCTTTGTCCTTTTAGGTATTTCTTCAATGCTCCTGAAGGCATTCCACACTGCTCTCTTCCTCCTGCACAGCTCAGGTGCTAGGTTGTTGGTCATTGAGTTCTCAACCTAAGGTACACATAACTGCTGCTTTCAAGATGTTTGTTCCGTTGAGAATGAATGGAGCATCTGGAACTAGTTTGTTTGTCATGAACATTGTTTTGTTGAGATTCAGCTGTAGACCTATCTTTCCACATTCATGGTCGAAGTCAGCCAGAATTTGTGTTGCTTGGTTAATGTTTGGTTATTAGAACGATGTCATCAGTGAGGCGGAGGTAGTGTAGTTGCCAATTTTCTATATTCACTCCCATTCCTTCCCATTCTGTCGCATGATGTTTTCGAGGGTGGTGCTGAAGAGTTTCAGTGAAATGGTGCCACCCTGCCAAACCCCTCTTTTGACATCAATGATCACTTCCTTGTAGAATGCTGAGATCCTGGTGGTGAATCATAATATAGCTCATGAAGGATCTTGATGTATTGAGTTTGAACATCATGTTTAGCTAGGGCTTTGATGACTGCTTCAGTCTCAAAAGAATTGAAGGCTTTCTTTAAATCAATGAATGTGAGACAGAGTGGCATCTTGAACTCCCTACAAACCACAATAAGCTTGGTTACTGTGTGGATATGGTCAGTTGTGCTGAATCCTTTTTGGAAGCCAGCTTGCTCGCATGGTTGTCCTTCATCTAATGTTCTGCCAATCCTGTTCAGGACGACTCAAGTGAATAGCTTGTAGATAAGGAAAACAGGCAGATGGGGCAATAGTTGCCAATGTCTTGGATTTCTCCCTTTCTTGAACAGTAAAACTGTCCTGATGGTTTTCCATTGGGAGGGAACCTTGCATTCAGACAGGTAGTATGTGAAGAGCCAAGCCAGTGTATTGATGAATACTGATAGCAGATTTTTCAGATGTTCGGGTCTGACTTTGTCTGGGCCAGGTGCTGTTTGCTTCTTTACTAATGAAATGGCATGTTGGATTTCAGAAGGGAGAACATTGGGAATGACCTATCCATACTGCAGAATTTGGTATGTGGGCTGGTGGATGTGGCTATCAAAGAGATCTGAGTAGAAGTCATGGATAATCTTCTCCGTTGCCTTTCTGGAAGATGTGATAGATCCATCAGGATGTTGAAGGGCAGTCATCTTGGTCTTATAGTTGATAAAGGACATTCGGGCATTGCGAGTGCTTTTCCGGGTTCAGCTGCATAGGCCAATATTGTTACTCTTCTCTCTTTGAGGTCTTCCTTTATCACTTTTCTGCACTGCTTTGTGAGCTTGGACATTAGCATATGATTGCCTGAGGCTTGTGTCTTGCCACGTTCACAAATGAGCTTGAGAGTTTTTTGAAGACAGGTGTTCTTTTCTGGCTTTCTCTCTCGGCATTCCTCGCACAATCATGGAGGTGCTGAACCAGTCGGTTGTATTCTTCATCAATGTCATCAATGATGGCATCTTCCCATGTTGCCACAATGGTGCCAAAGAGCTCCCAGTTGGTGGTCATTCTGGGAGTTCTCTTCTTAAACTTTGCAGCCTTTTCTCCCATTCTGTGAAGTAGAGTTTTGTGTGAAAGAGACGGTGGTTCAATCCTGTTTGGAATTTTGGGATGACAGTGACAAAGGTCAGGCATAACTGTTGATTGAATATGATTTGGTCAATTTCATATTGGAATTGTCCACCGGGAGATTCCCATGTCCAATGATTTGATTCAGCCTTCTGGAACTGTGAGTTCCCATGAATGGTTTGGGTGGACATGATGAATTCAGATAGTCTCTTGCTCTGTTTGTTCTATTCTAGGCCATGGGTTCCCATGTGGAGTTCTTTGGCTGATCTTCTCAGTCCTATTTTGGCATTAAAATCACCAACTATGGTCTTGTAAGGTGTGGTCTGCTTTATAGAACTCCTCCAGTTCCATGTAGAATTTCTCAATTTCTTCTTCCTTGAATGTGGATGTTGGTGCATACACAACAAAGATAGAAATTGCCAGCTGTGAGCCACATATCTTCAAGTGTAATTTTCTGATTCAGCTTGTTAGGCACTCAAATGAATCAATGCTCATGGCATTGTCAGAATTGTCATGGTTTTAGATTTTAAGGATTGTCATTATTTCAATGAACTAAGCTTGTCACATAGACTTTGAGGCATAAAACATCTCTCTGAATGTCAATCAACAGACTAACAGATATCTAGGAGGTTCTGTCCTTTCCAAAGCTTTGTTTTGTTCATTTATTCTGCATTTAATATGTGCATAGAAGAAAATCAATTTTTAGGTGTCTTTTTTTTCTACTGTGATCTACAACTTTGATGAATCTTTAACTTTCAAGATTCTTAAGAAAGTTTTTAAGCATCTCTGTGTCAGATGTAGCTGAATATTCGAACATAAAATCACTCTTTTGGATGACATTCATACGAGAATTTAAAACAAAACGTGTAAGTTTTATTTTCTTTAGTCTAGACAACCTTTGATGTGTTCTAAATTTTACTATTGCTGCTCAAGAATTTCAGGCTCCATGATTTCAAATAAAAGATTGATATATAAGGATGATAATGCGTGAAAGTAGGTTGCAGAGGGGTCCCTTTTATATTTGTGTGCCTCCTTCTGTCCAAAGGAGCTAAGTTCATACTATTTTGTCATCTCTGGTTGAGAAAAGCACAGCACCAATGCAAGTTCCTCTCTCATTTTCTTTGTCAAAGGAAGACAGGCAATATTATGATGCTTTGAAATGTATGGAGGTTTGGAAAAGAATTTGAAGTATTTTATAGTAATTATATTGCTAACCATAATATCATTCTGCCTTCGGAAGGTACAAAGTCTCTGAAAATGCTCAAAAGCTTTATCAGCTGCATGTGAAACTTTGGCAAGGACTTAAGGAAGGTCTATGCCTCAGCCTGTTGGCCAGGGAGCAGTCAACCTCTCAGCAGCTGTATTGGTTCATGTTCATTCTCAGCATGAGGAAAACAGTGGTTCTGAGCTCCACCTGCTCCCAGGGAGGTTGAAACAGCCTTGAGTGTAGGCAGTTTTCTCCAGCTCAGAGCAGAGTGTCAATGGGGTTTCAGGTTTCATAACAGTGACTGAGAATTTGCTCTTCTTCAATTTCATTTGTAGATGTGGCATGAGTTTGCCTGTTCCTTGTTATACGGGAATTGCAGTTCATGGTGAGCACTCCTGCTCTTTCTCACCACCTCTGCCCCTACCTGCAGGAGGTAATCACTGTGTTTTTGCCTTGCTGTCTATCTTCTCAACACATGCACACATGTATGCAGTCATGCATATCCACACAAATTGTCTGTGCACATACATGTGCAGATATGCACACCCACAGACAAGTGTTTGTTTATACACTGTGCAGACACACACTCACATATCCAGAACATATGAAAACATACATATACATTTATATGCTTATATGATGCACACATACTTGCATACAAGCACATGTGCACACACATAAACACAATGCAGTCAAAGTTATCTGAAGATGTACACATGTATTACGCAGAACATTCTAACAAAATCACTTGATCACTTGAATCCCGTTATTCATCGATTTGCTCGAGTGGGCACCAGTAACATTTCCATTGGACCCTATCACGTGACAATGTAGCCCAATGGCATCTGGTTGACTCAGGAATATGAAGAGCCTCAAATCGTTCCTTCATGGTCTTGACAAGGAAGTCTGACCATCTTGTAGGTGGGCGGCCACGTGATCTTTTTGATATCCCGTGGGATCCAGTCGGTAACGGCTCTAGTCCAGCAGTTGTCTCCAAATTGCATTACATGTCCAGCCCATCTGATTTTCGATGCCTTGGCAAACGAGACAGCATCCCTGATTCTGGAATAGTGACGAAGGTCAGAACTCCGATTCCTTCTCTCACTTGAGTGAGGCGTGATATTCCAAGCATAGCTTTTTCGATTCCTCTCTGGGAGACCCGAATAGCATTCTCATCCTGCTTTAGTAGGGCCCAGATCTCTGAGGCGTATGTTAATGCAGGGAGAACGGTGGAGTCAAAGAGATGTGCCCGGAGCCGGAGGTTCTTTGTCCTTTTAGCTATTTCTTCGATGCCTTTGAAGGCATTCCATGCCGCTCTCTTCCTCCTGCGCAGCTCAGGCTTTAGGTCATTCATCATGTTGATTTCTTGACCTAGGGTACACATAACTGCTGCATTCAGAGATGTTTATTCCATTGAGAGTGAATTGTGCCTCTGGAACTAGTTCATTTTTCATAAACATGGTTTTCTTTAGATTCAGCTGTAGACCTATCTTTCCACATTCATGGTCGAAGTCAGCCAGCATTTGTGCCGCTTGGCTAATGTTTGGTGTTATTAGAACGATGTCATCAGCGAAGCGGAGGTGGTGTAGTTGCTGACCATCTTGTGCATGTGCATACTTATGAGCATGACTCCTATGCACATACATGCACCTAGACACATAGGCACACATAGTTTCATGATTTCCCACAGAAGACCAAGGGCCAAGCACAGTGTTTACAGAAAATCCATACAAAGTGTTACACTATGGGCCAAAGATGCATAAGTGACAAGGGAGCCATTCTTTGTCCCTAAGAAGATTGAGTGTACCCTCAATCTAAATGTTAAGATTTAGCCCATGGCCTCTGTTCTTCTCATTTGCTGACTAAATGAATCTCAAAGAAGGTTATTTGCATTTGCTTCTCTATCCCACCTCCTGTCAAGAGACAAACGGTTAGTTCTATGAACCAACCATTCACCAAGCTTGAGCTAAGGGATAGAGTAGTGAGAAAAATGATAGGCCACAAGCTAAACATACTACTAATGAGCTGTGGGACCCAGGCAAGTCACTGCACTTAGCTGGGACTGTGTCAAATCTCCAATGTTGTTGCTTTCTTGAGGAGCCTAAGAATTTGAAAAATTGAGAGGAGTAGGAAGAATGGCTTTTGTGTTAATAACAGAAATTACTCCAGAAAGGATGTTTTGTTCAGTTAAATAAAAAAAGTAAATGAGACATCTACTTGGACATGCAGAAGAGCAGTAAGGGGTTAGGGGAGACAGCTACAAGCAGTGAACAGCTTCAGAATAAGATCTGCTCCCTCTGTATAGTTCTACCCAGATAGGTAGGTTGGTTATTTACAGAAGGAGGAGCAGAAGGGGGTTTTCTATGTTGCATATATCTTTGGTGTCTTCTGCCCCTTTGCAGAATTGACAGACAAAGGGATCTATAAAGTTTTCAACAAGCATCTGAGAATTTAGAAAGTCAGGCAAGGGGAAAGTACAGATGTTGAACTCAGTATTTTATCTCGGTCCATCCCTGTTTTCTGGTTCTTATAAGAGAGGCTGCTAGAATTCTCCATACTTTGTAAAGGATCATATTTGTCAAGGGGACTCATATGCGTACCACTCTGTCAAAGAGGGAGATGAAGAGGATGGTAGATGCTAATCAATCCAATTTCTTTGGTAATGCTCAATCTGGTAACCAGCCCTTCCAAGAGAAGGACCAAAATCTATTTTTGTAGGTTTTGTAACAGGACCCAAGCCTATCTCGAGTGACTTTTGAACTGATCTATTGGGATACCTAAAACATAGGATTCCTCATGTAGATAGATGACAGTTACAAAGGGGTCAGTTGAATACTCAATTGAATCCTCAGTATGACCCTAGGCTTACAGATAATAGGGAAAAGAATTACCTTGGACTAACTAGCCTTTCTATTTCACACTGAAGGTACAACAAAAGCTTCAGAGCAATAACTATCACACAGGCTTATGTGGACTAGAAGTACCAAGCCAGTATTTCACACATGAACTAGCTTTCAAGATCAGGCACCTGGTGCATAAGGAGTTGATTCCTCCATCTGCTTGTCCCTTGTTCCTCAGGATGGACAAAAGAATAAAAAAAGCAATGTCATTATTCATCACCCGTCAGAATTTTGAAGGATCCCTGCTGTATCAAGCATTGAAAGCTTTCATTATCTACGCAAGCTCTTCAGAAGGCTGTGAGTGACTCATACAAGGTCCAGAAATAGTACTGAGGAAAATTGCTTTTATGTAATTTTCCCCTCAGATTGTCACACTGTGTGGACTTAAGTCTTAGCAGAAACATGTGAGATAGATGACTTCTATGGGGGGCCTGCACAGCTCTGTCTTTCAGAGTCATGTTCCGCCACCCTAACACACACACACACACACACACACACACACACACACACACACACACCACCACCACCACCACCACCACCACAAGGCTGCCAGGACAAGGGAACAGAACAGGGAGGACCAGTCTGGGAGGTCACCTCTGCCTTCACTTGCAGCAGTTTTCATTCAGAACGCGGAATGCAGGGAAGTGACACTTTTATCTTTTTTACCTATGTATAATGTATACCTATGTATAATGCATTTTATTATTTTAAAATTGTTTTATTATACAACAGTGCAATGTATAATTACAAAGATGTTCATGATTGGGTTTCAGTCATATATTGCTTCAGCACCCATCCCTCAATCAGTGTCCTATACCCAAACCAATGCCCCCAAATTCCCTCCCCTTACCCAAGCCTGTCTCTATAGCAGACACTCTTCTTCTTCTTCTTCTTCTTCTTCTTCTTCTTCTTCTTCTTCTTCTTCTTCTTCTTCTTCTTCTTCTTCTTCTTCTTCTTCTTCTTCTTCTTCTTCTTCTTCTTCTTCTTCTTCTTCTCCTTCTCCTTCTCCTTCTCCTCTCCTCTTCCTCTTCTTCTTTTCTTCTTCTTCTTCTTCTTCTCCTCCTCTTCCTCTTCCTCTTCTTCTTCTTCTTCTTCTCCTCTTCTCCTCTTCCTCTTCCTATTCTTCTTCTTCTTATCCTCCTCCTCCTCCTCTTCCTCTTCCTCTTCTTCTTCTTCTCCTCCTCCTCTTCTTCTTTCTTCTTCTTCTTCTTCTTCCTCTTCCTCATCCTCCTTCTTCATCATCATCATCATCGTCTTCTTCCTCTTCCTCTTCGTTTTCTTCCTCCTCCTCCACCACCTTCTTCTTCTTCTTTTATATTCCATTAATGAATACAGTCATTCTGTATCTGTCCTTTTCTTTCTGACTAAATTCGCTCAGCATGATAGTCTCCATGTATACCCATTTGCAGGTAAATTTCATGACTTAATCTTTTCTGACAGCTGCATAGTATACATTGTATAGATGTACCATTAGTTTCTTTAGCCAGTCTTCTGTTCTTGAGCATTTAGGTTGTTTCCAGATTCTGGCTATTATGAATAGAGCTGCAATGAATATAGAAGTGCAGAGTGTTTCTTCTGTGTGTTTTTGGTTCTCAGGCATATTCTCAGGAGTGGTATTGCTGCGTCAAATGGAAGCTCATTATTTAGTTTTTGGAGGAATTTTCATATTGTTTTCCAAAAGGGCTGTACAAGTCAGCATTCCCACTAACGGTGAGAGAGTCCCTTTCTCCCCGCATCCACACCAGCACTGGTTGTTCTTGCTCTTTTAATTGTGTTTGGATGTGTGTCAGTCTCTGTCGCATGAAATGTTACTTCATTGTTGTTTTGCATCTACCTGATGATTAGTATAAGAATAAGCTGGGATACCACTGTGAAGCTCTGGAGCCTCCATGCCTGTGTCCAGTGGAGCTCAGAAACTATATGAGTTTGAACCAGTGGTCAAACTCAGAGCCTCAGTGGTGTTAAACATGTTTTCTATCATTATGCCATCTTCCCTGCCCCAGTGATTGGCTTATTTCACACTATGTCTTCAAGTTCCACCCATGTTAGACTAGTATCAGAACTAACTTCCTTTTTTAATGACAGTGTTATTCCATTGTGTGCATTTATCACATTTTGCATATTCACTTACCCTTCAATCGACACTTCATATTTATTCTACCTTATAGTTAACTAGGAATAATGCTGCTGATAAGTAATATGGTACATAACTATCTGACTGAATCTCTGCTCTCAGATCCTTGGGTGTATACCCAGGAAGTAGACTTATTAAAATGAATGATTGAAACTGAACAGAGTAAGCTCTGAGGAGAGTAGCTTATGCAATTTATAAAAAATCAACACCTCAGAAGAGAAGGATCAGAGGGGGATGGTCGTCTCTGAACATCAAGGGACTTAGGAGGGAGTCATATTGGTAGAGCAGGTAACATGAGAGGGAGGGATTTGATCTTAAAAACACTCAAGCAATTGGCAAATTGAGAATAAGACTTGGAAGTGGTCCTTGTTAAGATGACAGTCCACTTAAGGGCATTCTGGGTGTTCTGTCAACCACTCCAGTTACCATTTGAATGCAAATTCTGTCTGTGTGTGCAGAACTGGTATGGTGCACAACCATGGGTAACTCTGTCTTTTTACCTAGCTCAGTTCTAGCCCCAGGATGCCTGTTATCACATACGAGAGATGGGGATGATCCCAAGGTTCCCTGGGCTTATAGTTCCTCTGAGGCACCAGAAAGAGAACAGCCTCCTAGACTCAATTGGACTTTGGGTGCCATATCGGACTCTAGAAGTTAACAGTTGGTTCCTATGAGGTACCTAAATTATAATCTGTGTCAATGTTCCTGACTATGAAATCCCTTTGGAGGAGACAGTAATTGAAGTGGGCATAAGTGTGGAACTGGCATTATAGATTTTGGATGACACCCTCGGTGGCCTGTACTGATCTGACTTCACATCTGACATTCACTACTTGGGAAAGTCTCTGCTAGTGCCCCCATGACCTGCATACTTTTTCCATGATGCTACTCCCTTTAGGCAGTGATTACAACACTCCAGATAATCGTGGACCAATGAGCATTCTACATACTTGGAGCGCACAAAAAATTCTTATGCAAATGTTGTCCTATGTATTTCCAAGAATCTTTTGCCTCTAAGGACCAGTCTCTCCTCTTGCATAGTAAAGGAAGAAGGGACTCCAAGAATGATGGTTTCTCAGTCACTTTCTATTCATATCAACAAGCTAAGTAATAAATCTATTGCATGATCCCAATGTTCTATAACAGCATACCCAAATCTTTGCTTCCTGACCTGAAGGGACCTAGCACAGTAAGAGCATGCATGCTCTAGGCGTGGACTTCCAGAGGATTTGCTAGTCTGCAGTGTAGGGCAGCCAAGAAGGGGGATGTCTGCAGCACGGCTTGGAAGGAAAGTTTGTCATTGATTTGGAAAGGAAGGCAGCCAATGTTCTGCACAGAGAGAGGGAAAAGGGGACAGAGCTCTTGGCCAAACATTAATGAGAATAAGATGAAGCTGCTTCCAGAAAGTGTCCAGCCAGCGCACATGCACACATGTGCATGGATGAGCTGGTCAGTCCCAGCTCGGTCACATGTACAGATGTAGTGGTTGGTCCCAGCTCAGTTACACGAACAGCCATGGCTATTGGTTCCAGGTCAGTCATATCTGAGAAGACCGCTAGAGTGTGGGTGACTTGAAAATATCAAGTCAGTTTTAGTCTGAACATTGTTTCTCATCTTTTTTTTTTAAGTCATTCTCTCTAAAGTCAAGGACATTTCTGTTTAATTGTCTAGCTTGCTAATTAATGATTTTCTCTGTGATCCCTTTGCCATAGACTGTTAGTGATAACAGTTTTTAACTTTATGATCTTGGAGGTAAGACAACAACAAGGACAAAAATTTCTTTCTAGGACTCACAAAGCAGCGGAAAGAATTCTTTAGCACAGTTTTGACTGCTCAGAAATGGTGATATATTTTACCATTGGACCATTGCTTTCTTATTTTATAATGATAAGTGGATGAGTGAGAGAGAGAGAGAGTGCCAAAGTAGGTATCTTTTGCTAATGGTCCAGAGAGCTTGTAAATTGCACAAAATAGTTTATAGTGTGTGATCTCTGTGCATATGGGCATTTTTGTGGAGATGTTTTCTTCCTTCCTTTCATGTGTGGACATGGAAATATTTTATCTCATGATAAGAGTAGCTTATATATAGATATTCACATTAGTTTAAATTTCTCATTTAAGATCTGTCTTTATAGGTAAAATAACATTCGACAACCTTTAATACACAGTAAAATTTTACTTAATAAAATAGCTATAAAATGATTTAAATCACTTAAAATTTTATTTTTTAAACACTGTGATTTGCAAAGTTATTTATAGTTGAGTTTTAGCCATGCAATTTTCTTGCACAGACCCAACACCGATGTCAACTTTCCTCCACCAGTGTTCCTGGCTCCCTACCCCCATTTTCTTTCATCATATTCTCTTGTGTAACCCGTGACTCCTGGGATCTTGAGCACTTTGACCTGAGTTTTTCAGTAAGAACCTTAAGTGTCTTTGGAATGCTGTGTCACGTCTGCGATTCTGAGATGTTTGTGATTGATTTGAGAGGTCTGTGACGGTGTTTTCTCTAAACCTGTTTTCTACTCATTGGAATTTGAGAACAGGTGCAGGAATAGACTGTACTCTACTCTTGTTTTCTAATGTTAGCTGAACTGCTTGGGGGAAAAACAGTGAAAAAGTAGGAAACAATACTCTAGTTTTCCCACTTCCCACTGTGCCTATTCATCTTAGCCCATGCAGGGGGCTCAGGCAGTTCATGATGAAGGCTTAGCAGGGATCTACTTAAGAGCCTGTGTTTTCCCACTCTTGGCCCAAATGATTGGCTACAAAGGATAAGGTCAAAAGGGAGAGGGACCCTTGGGCAGGTGAACATTTTAGACACGACCATATTTGGTCAGCCCTCAGTGAAGAAACATCCATCACTAAGTTATTAACCTCTGTGCTACAGAAGAGGTGACAATGAGGAGCCATTCCTAGAGGTAATATTCATAGTGGGTGACCTGGCAGGGGATACCCACAGATGTGACCCATGAGACCATTCTGCTCACGAGCATTTTAAACACCAAAATGAAACAAAATACCCCTCTGTTCTATGTTTATACTGCTTCACAAATACTTTCAACATGACTTTCCATTCTTTTGTTTTCTCCTCCCAAGGACTTGGCCCTACTCAGCAGGGGTTGGCTGAGTGTTCTAAGAGCTGTGTCTTCTCTCCTCAGCAGGGCATCATCCTCAGTATCCACCTGACTCAGGGATGGCCAGAGGTAGAGTCAACGCTCTCACTAGATGTAGAGGCATGGGGCTGTTGGGTGGCATGGGGAGATAGCTTGGCATACATTACCAGTGTCTCTGCTCCTCAGATCACATTAACAACTGAAAGGAAGCCATGTGCTTTCAGTTACAGGAATCCTGGTACTTTGGAAAGAGATCTGAAATATCACTTCACTTGTATCACTTGTCTTCCCATTGTTCATTGATTTGCTCGAGTGGTCACCAGTAACATCTCCATATGTCCTTTCACATGGTAGTGTAGCCCAAGGACAACTGCTTGCTCCAGGAACATGAAGAGCCTCAAACCATTCATTCAGGTCATGGGAACGAGGTCTATAATTGTTTCTGGTTTTTGGCATATCAATACGACACGGTAGCTTGCCAGAATCTGTCGTGAGGGTGGGATAATCAGTACAGAGAGAGGGACCTGAGATATAAGGATTCTTCATTTTTTGAAGGTGATAGCTTCCATGAAGTGCTAGGGAGGCCTCTGTGTCCCTCCCCATGATTTTCCTGGTGGTGCTTGGTAAGCCTTCCCACTGATGCTTGGCAGGCCATGTGGCATGGGTATATAACCTGGTCAGGTGCATACATGTGTGCTAAAGACTGTACTGTCTCCTTGTCCCTGGGATTAAAGAAGTCTATGATGCAGGAGTATTGGGCAGTAGGAGTTTACAGCTCACCCGGTTAGCTTGTTAGCTTACATTGATGTTGGACAGGTTGCTGAAGTCTAAAACAGGTGGGATCATAATGAGACTTTCTCCTTGCTTCCAAGACATATGATAAATTAATTTAAGCCACTTAGTATTCTAAAAGTCTTTCTTCTCTTTGTGAAAAAAAGGCATTTCTTCAGGACCTATCACAGTGTTTAAAAAATTATTTTGTAGATATCAATGGATTTAATTTCAGATTCTTGACATTTTGGTGCAGATCATCAGGAGGCCTGTGGCCTGTGAAGTTCTCTAGTCATTAGCACAATGCATTTCAATAGAGCTTTAGAGTGGGGCTAGTTCATCCTTTTCCCTTCTACTTAGTAATTCCCTTTACCAGTTTTTTTGTTTTCTCTAGAATATAAAATATAAAGGAACTTTTAGACTCAGAACACATGCTTTCCAAGCCTTCTGTGAAAGGGGTTTTAACTCTTTAACAGTGGCCCTTTGATAGCTAAAAAATTGGGACTCAGCAATTACTGCTCTTTGAGAACTCCATGTACATCCAGCACTGCAGTTTTAAAACAATTTTCTCCTTTCTCTGGTTTCTCATCTCACTTCACTCCCCACTGAGACATGAGCCAGGCTCTCTGTTTCTGTTTAAGTAGAACAGCTGACATTTATGGCTCAGCTGGAAGCACAGAGGTGAATTGAAGACTCAGCCTTTCATATCCCCACCCCCAGCTGAAAATGTGATATGTGTTTGTTATATATTTGTTTAATCTTAATTCAGACTTCTCTATAAAAATCCTGGTGGGAGAAAGAAAGCAAAGTTTCAACATATGTGTTGAACTTGGAATAAGAAACTTTAAGCCTTGGGAAAACGGTAGCAAGTCAATTCCACCTCACAACTAATCACAATATATTCAGACAGTAGCAGCAAAAAATTCTTTTCCACGTTAAAATTCTGTTCACACGATCAGGCATGAAAGTGACCTTAGAAGTGTATATTTTCCTGAATTTTTCTCTAGGCCTATTTTAATTTTATTTGGTGGAAACCCTAGTGGCCCAAATGAAGTAAACCAGATGTCTCCCACTTAGAGGCAATGCACCTGACAGCCAGACTAGGAACAAGTTTGCTGGTGGCCAGCTGTGTACTTGCATACTCAACATAAGTGAATATTTTAACTGCAGAGAAGAAATGAAAGGCTCGATTTATTGGGCACTTACATACCAGGCACTTGGCTCTTTGTTTTAGGCTGAGGAGCTAATTTATAAAGAATATTTTAGGGATTACTTAGCCCACTGCTTTATTCATAATGAAACTAGGGACCAGAGAAAATAACATTTTCAAAGTTATAGAGTCAGAAATCAGAAGGCAAGTCTAGTTTGTAATTGAAACATTATTAGTATAAAGTTATGTCTCAGAGACCCACATGTTAAGTGGGTCCCCTGCCATTTCAGCTTCCTACAAACAAGATGCCCTCAAAACTCAACAATTGTGTGGGGAATTCCTAAGAACATTTTGTGAGTTGCTGGGAGTGCATCTCTCTTTTTTTTTCTTTTTTTTTGGGGGTCACACCTGGCAATGCTCAGTGGTTACTCCTGGCTCTGCACTCAGGAATTACTCCTGGCAGTGCTCGGGGGGACCATATGGGATGCCAGGAATCGAGCGTGGCCAGCATGGGCCAGCCGCATGCAAGGCAAACGCCCTACCCGCTGGGCTATCGCCTGCCCCTCTCTCTTTTTCTCACACAGGAAGTGTTCAGCTTAATTATGAAGAATATGACTTGGGGGCATGTGTTTAACCTACCTGTGCTTCTCCTTCCTTTTCTGAAATACCGGATTGAGAATGGTTCCTACTGTGGAGGGTTGTGATTAAGCGTAACTTTTCCTGCCAACATGTGGTGATGCGCACTGGCCAGCCCTGATGTTCACCATTGATATTACTTTTTGGATTTGGATTCTTGCTTCCTAGTTCTCCAAAGTAAATTTTGTTATGGAGACTTCAGTCCTGGATACCTCCCCTCTACTGACCTGACATAGAGCTCAGTCCTTTTGATTTCTCTGTAAAGTCCCTGTTGTCTCCAGGCCATGGTGTGTGCTTTAATGAGTTATCCCATAGATTTGAGGGAATCCCAGGGAATTTTTTATCCTCACATTTTAGAAGACCATGTTAATTATATACTTCTTAGAAGTCCATGTGGTTCATCTGTTGTTGCCTTCCAGGAAAATCTGTGTAGCTTGGATGCTTACATTTCACTAGCTATGTCTCACCCAGACTGCACCTGGAATTTCCCTGACTTCTTGGGGATCTATAGCCTCAATGTACAGTGAAAAATGGCTCTCTGCAGAGACTAAATGGCAACATTTCCCTCCATGAAACTTTTGAGTTCAGGTCTGACATTGAGAACTTTAATGCATTTTGAGTTGACGTTTTGCATGGTGTTAGAAAGAGGTCTGAGTCCATATTTCTTGTTGAAGAGGCTTTCCTTGGTCCACTTCATAATACTTGTTCTTTTATCAAAGATTAAATGATCATATATTTGAGGGGCTGTGCCTGAATACTCAACTTTATTCCATTGGACAACAGGTCTGTCTTTATTCCAATACTGTGCTGTTTTATTTACTACCTCTTTGTAATACAATTTGAAACTTCCCATCTTCTTTTTTCCAAAGGATTGCTTTTTCTCTTTGTGGGGATATACTGTTCCAACCCTACATGATATTGAAACTAAAGACATCTTCAGAGATGTCATCTTTTAAGACAACTGATCAAGCAAGTGGAAGGAAATATAAACAAATGGCACTGCATTAAACCAAAAAGCTTCTACACCTCAAAAGAAATGGCAATCAACATACAAAGACAGCCCACAGAATTGGAAAAATTATTTACCTAATACCCATCTGATAAGGGGTTAATATCAAAGATATATAAGACACTATTAGAACTTAATAAGAAAAAAACATTCAACCCTTCGAAAAAATGGGGAGAAGCAATGAACAGAACTTCCTCACAGAAGAAATACAAATGCCCAAAAGGCACATTGAAAAAATGCTCTACATCACTAATCACAAGTAAATTTACTTTTATAGAGTTTTTTTCAAAATGCTTCTACATGAGGTTCTTTGTAGATAAGAATCTGTTTCTAGGGTGTTGTCAAGGAGGAGAGTGGGGAACTGTTGATGGTCATCTTTGATATTATTATTGGGCCTTTCCTCTCAGGGTTTCCAACTTTTTCTGGGCTTGATACTTCTGTGTCTAAAGGGTCTGGGCCTTTGGACTGGTTTGAGACACTGTGGTTTTGTCTAAACCACATTACTTGAACCTAACCAGTGGGCCAGCTTGTATCAGTTCTTTGCCTCATTTCTTCCATGATCGGAAATTTAAGAAATTGTGCTAGATTTTACTTGTTGGCTACTTTCCACTATCAAGAAAAACATGTATTTTGATATATTATTTTGTTCTGTTCCAGTGCTATTAGTTTTCCGAGAATACTTTCTTTGTCGTCCACTGTCTTGAAGAGTTTATTCATAACATTTCCCCCTACTTCTCATGCTGACAGGACTGGGGCCCCTGGGGAGCCAGTTTCTGAGAGCAGGTTGTTTCCTGGAATGCTCCTCATTTGAGGGTCTGTCTGCAGTCCTGAGCAGCATGATGATTGGATCAAGACGCAGCTTTAGCTTGTCTCTGCTTTCTTAGGAAGGGCTCCCTACCCAGGCGCAGAGAGGCAGGCTCCAATCAGAAAGGTGACAAATGGCTGAACATGTGGAAAGATGAGCACCTGAATAAAAAGGGAGGAGCAAAGCAGACCAGTCTGGCCCAGCAGAACTTGGGTTAATATAAGATATATGAGAGTTTTCCCATTAAAAAATTATATCATTCATGCATATAAAACAGTTTTTGGGAAATATGGAAAACCTAAAGGAGATAGATTAAAAAAAAACATACTTTCATAGTCCAAAGAATTTACTTTTAAAATATTGCTAGGTCCTGTTGTCCTTCCATGAGTATGCATTGTGGTGTGTGCGTGTGTGCGTGTGTGTGTGTGTATCTATCCTTGTGTCTGACTTGATATGATTATAATGTTAAATATTAATAACTCTGTTTAGACCAAGTAGAATAAATGTCTCTTTGCCTGACCAGGGAATTTTTTTTTGACTGAGGGTCTCTACACTTGACAGTGTTTCTAGGTCTTAGTGTCTTTTCATTGAGTTCACTATATAGTTTAATCTCTTCATCTCAGTCAAGTGAACATTTTCACTCCTGCTCACCTCCTTTCAGGTTGCTTTCTTGACCCTTTAATTAAGTCTAATAACCTCATTTATCTCAGCCCCAGAGGTTCCCATCTGGAGCTTCACAGACATGAATGCCAATTTGCAAAAGCTTTTGCAGCTGGGTGAGCTGCAGGAAGTAGCTCTTGTTCCTTCAAAGATGCCACAAAATGAGCATTTTATTTTTACAAAGGAGCAGTATTCAGAATTATTCCTGGCTTTGTGCTCAGGGATTACTCCTCTCAGTACTTAGGAATCTTCTGCAGTGCCAGGGATTGAGCTGGGGCAACTACATGCAAGGAAAGCATCCTGCACACTCTCTTCAGCCCTAGAATGCACTATTTGGACATTCAAAAACAAAGAAGTATAATAGATAGATATTAGGTGTGGGGTTATAAGCTTGGGTCCATTTCCTAGTCACAGTTTTATCACCTCAGCAAGGGAAAATGAAAATTAAGCACTTCATCTAGGATTATTGTAAGGACTTGAAGAGATAACTTTGAAATGCGCTCAGGATATGGAAAGAGCTCAATTTATGAATATGTAAAGTTTCAGCTGGCCTCCCCTCACTCCACGGGCGCCGGCCATTTTCCACTTTTTGGACTTCCCTCTCGTCAGAACTCCACCCAGCAGACCAGCCCATCACAGCCCGGATCACCGACACCCACCCTGCAGCTTTTTTCCTCAATCCGCCCAGGTATGCTGGTCCAGAGACTCAGACATGGGGCAGAGCTGTTCCTTGCTCTCCCTGTGCACACCGCTCATGAGGCAGTCGGGAGGCATGGCGGGTTCTAGCCCTGGCCCCACCACCTCGGCAGAGCCTCACAACAAGCCAGGCCACCCCTCCTCACTCCACGGGCGCCGCCATTTTCCACTTTCTTTTGGACTTCCCTCTCGTCAGAACTCCACCCAGCAGACCAGCCCATCACATCGCGGCTGTGGCAAGCGGCCGCATGGGTTCATCAATAAATGCTTTATTTGGAGGTGTTTAAAAGAGTTTGCCTCCTGCTCGGCAAGCCTGGCAAGCTTCTCCGTGTTGTATATGATATGCCAAATTCCAGTAACAATTATATTGGGTCATTCCCATGACCTAATATAATGGTTTGAGGCTCTTGTTGTGTCCTGTAGCAAGCCGATGCCCCCTGGCTCTACTGGCATGAGACAGGACATATGGAGATATTACTGGTGCCCGCTCTAGCAAATAGATGATCAACGGGAAGATCGTGGATCGTGAAAGTTTCAGCATCTGTAGGATGGTAACAAAATATAGCAAAAAAACACTCACACAACCACTGAATTTTTCAAAGGTGAACTGTATAGCATGGAACTTTTCTGCAAGGAATACTTGACGTGAACGGTGAGTTGAAATGGAAACAATAGAGTCACACATAAGCTGCAGTACAGCTGAGTAGTTCTACAAGGAAAACACTCCACTAGTCCCCATATAATTTCCACTGCAGTCCTAAGAAGTACATGCCACCACTTTGTTAGTTAGAATACTTGAAACCCCAAAGCAAGCTGGCTTCAGTGATAAGAAAATTCATTTTCTCTTACTCACAACAGGAAGTCCAGAATTAGAGCAGTCTGCCGAGCTGGTAGATTCAACAATGGTCTAAACTGTCAACTTTAGTTCATTTGCTCTCATCTGCCATCCTTTCTTGACTTTTGCTTTAGAAGCAAAATGGTGGCAATTATGCCAGACATCACAGCCAAAAGTGGCAAAGTCCAAGGGTGCAAGCTCCTCATCATGTGGCTCTCTCAGAAATAAGACAAACTTTCCACGTGTCAGTTTTCCTATATATTGCTAGAATTTTGAACATTTCCAAATAGATCATTGGAAAAGCTAATATAAGTACCTTAGGTCAATCGAGTCTGCTCCCTGACATTCAGATGGACTAACTGTTCTGAGAGGCTCATGTCTGGAGGAGATAGCCTGGGTTTTTGAGAACACTGTATCAGAAGCATGCAAGGAGATGGAGGTGGCGGACAGCATCATACAATAGAAGGTTGCCTTTATCAGATGAAACTGGCAAGCAAGAAGCTTAAGAGTCTGATGTCCTGAGGCTAGCAAAGGGCAGGGCAAGATTATAGGCCATGGTTCCCCCTGCCTTCCATGATTACACATTTTAAACCCAGAGGTGAGTGAGTGTGTCTGTGTGTGTCTGTGTGTGTTTGTATGTGTGTGTGTGGTGTGTTTCCAAATACTAAGTTTTAGAGTTCTACTTGCATGGAGTATAATTAAAGCAAGATTCTTCGGAGAATGTAAATGCCTAGGGAGCAACTGAAGCCTAGCCCTGACACCGTGGACTGCAGAGAAGACTGTGTGCAGCCAGTGATCTGGCACCAAGCCAGAAGTGTGGTGGCATGTCTGGAGAAAAGTGGAGGTGAAAAGGTTAATCTTGCCGTGCGTACTGACAGGTTGTACATTGAACATATGTCATCTAACGCTGGTGTCCAAGCTTTAAACACTAGTGAGGCAGAAAGAGGAATCCCCATATAATATCATGGTGTTCCCAATGCCATCTTCTGGGTGCTGAAAGAGTCTTCACAGATGATTACCTGCTATTCAATGCATGCTCATATAGAAGGGGACCGGTGCATGTGCTGAAATAAGTGACTCTGGAGAAGTCAAAGCTTAGCTTGAGGTCCTGCTAGCTCCCCATACACTCAGAATAGAGATTTTCCACACTCATGCTGGTGTCCAAGTTTTCTTTTCAAAAAAGGAAGACAGAAGTGGGGGCTTTCTAGGTGCTCTAGTGACATTCCTATCTTGCTGCTGAAACTGTTGACTGCATTCCAGTGTACTTAGAGACTGTCCTTGGCCTTCCCTCTCTCACTCTAGATCCTCTCTGACTCCACTCTACAGAAAGCCTGAACTGAGGGTTACGGGCATGTTTTAGACTCTTTGCTTCACAGCGTTGTAGTTAACCTATGAACACTTTCACTGGATAACCGCCTGGGATCTCAAATCTAGTCCATCCAAATCAGTCCACACCTGTCCTCACCCTGTCCAAGCCAGAAGAAAAGCAGTGGCTTCTCTGTCATGACTTTTCCCACCAGACACAACCATCTAGTTAGTATTTCAAGACTCAGTCCTTGATAATTTCTTTCTTTCTTTCTTTCTTTCTTTCTTTCTTTCTTTCTTTCTTTCTTTCTTTCTTTCTTTCTTTCTTTCTTTTCTTTCTTTCTTTCTTTCTTTCTTTCTTTCTTTCTTTCTTTCTTTCTTTCTTTCTTTCTTTCTTTCTTTCTTTCTTTCTTTCTTTCTTTCTTTCTTTCTTTCTTCCTTCCTTCCTTCCTTCCTTCCTTCCTTCCTTCCTTCCTTCCTTCCTTCCTTCCTTCCTTCCTTTCTTCCTTCCTTCCTTCCTTCCTTCCTTCCTTCCTTCCTTCCTTCCTTCCTTCCTTCCTTCCTTCCTTCCTTCCTTCCTTCCTTCCTTCCTTCCTTCCTTCACCTCTCTCTTTCTCTCTCTCCCTCCCTCCCTCCCTCCCTCCCTTACTGCCTGCCTGCCTGCCTGCCTTCCTTCCTTCCTTCCTTCCTTCCTTCCTTCCTTCCTTCCTTCCTTCCTTCCTTCCTTCTTTCCTTCCTTCCTTCCTTCCTTCCTTCTTCCTTCCTTCCTTCCTTCCTTCCTTCCTTCCTTCCTTCCTTCCTTCCTTCCTTCCTTCCTTCCTTCCTTCCTTCCTTCCTTCCTTCCTTTCTTTCTTTCTTTCTCTCTCTCTCTCTCTCTCTCTCTCTCTCTCCCTCCCCTCCCTCCCTCCCTCCCTTACTGCCTTCCTTCCTTCCTTCCTTCCTTCCTTCCTTCCTTCCTTCCTTCCTTCCTTCCTTCCTTCCTTCCTTCCTTCCTTCCTTCCTTCCTTCCTTCCTTCCTTCCTTCCTTCCTTCCTTCCTTCCTTCCTTCCTTTTTCTTTCTGCCTGCCTGCTAAATGATAGAATCATGTTAATTTTTTTTGCAAAGAGAGAGTTTAATTTCATTAATTAATTTATTTTTAATGATTTATTTTAAACACCCTGATTTACAAAGTACAAACTTTTTCACAATATAGTTGATGGAAAGATTCATCATTCAGCACCAATCCCACCACCAGTGTGCCCCCAACCACCAGAGACCCACATTTCTCTCCCACCCCCTCCAATGCTTGCTCACTTAGCCAGCATCAATTATGTTGATCCTTACAACTCGTATAAAGGAACAGTAATGATAAGGTCGTGCCTTTTTTTCCCTAGGCAGATGTATGGGAGTCTGGCCAGTTTCTGTTCTTGATGCACTTTCTGGGTTTCCAGAACACAGTGGTTTTCTACTGACAATCCCAGACACACCATCACTACAGCTGCTGACAACACTTACTTCACATTTATCTCAACGTCTATTTGAGCTTTTTCATATTCATACACTGAACAATCCATTCTATATTTGTTGTTGGAGCTAATTCTCTAAATATGGTCCATGAACCTGATATTAGACAAAAAGTCAATGGAGATACTAAAATCTCCATTGTGCCATTTGAGTCCACTGTATAGGAAATTACTGAGGTGATCACCCATACCACACCTTGTGCCCACACACTTCGCTTCTAGAAAAATGTGATGGGATGCCTGTTAGATGAATATACTAGGCTTTGAGATAACACGTGGGTGCTCTGCGCCTGCAGTCACGGTGGGTACATGGGACCCTCACATGTATGATCCCAGCAGGTCGCAGTTCTGGGCTGGCCCACCAGGCCTTGCTGGAGGCCATTGAGTTGGGGAGGGTGCCCAAGCTTCAGCTCCCATGGAACCTGGTGGATTCAATCACCCAGTCGTACGCTACATGGGCTTGGAACTCAACTATTTTGTTGGGTGTGGCTCTGACTAGCTGTGGAGTCCGGACCTTGCAAGTGGCTATGGTTGTGATGCCTGATGTTTTCGGGCCTCTGAGGCTCTGACCGGGAGGTAGGGTGAGCCCGGCCCTGGCCCCCTTCCAGGACCCCTCATCATCCCAGTACAGGCGGAGCGGGCAGCAGCTCAGCCCTGTGCGTCTCGATCTTAATTTTTTTTCTATATTTACATCTCTAGGGTCTTCATATTACTGAAGCAACAGGATGCCATTGGGCTACATTGGCACGTGATAGGGTCCAATGGAAATGTTACTGGTGCCCGCTTGAGCAAATCGATGGATAACGGGATTCAAGTGATCAAGTGATTTACATCTCCCATTTTGGTAGCATTGCTACAAGAAATATTGTTGAAAATGAAGTCATTTCTTGCAACAATTGTGTATTTATACATGGTGAAAGTTCCCAACTCACCAATGCCTGTGTTTCGCTATTCTTATTTTTCTTTTAAACTGTTACACTAGTTGCATGGCAATACAGTCCTTTGTAATGACTCCTCTTTTGGTTTATCATCAGATGGGTGCTCCTGCCTTTCACTCCTCCTCCGTCTTTTCAAAAATCTCTTGATCACTTGATCACTTGACTTTCCGTTGATCATCTATTTGCTTGAGCAGGACCAGTAACATCTCAATACATCCTGTCACATGCTAGATAGCTCAAGGGCATCTGCCCACTCCAGGAACATAAGGAGCCTCAAAACCATTCCATCAGTCATGGGAATGAGGTCTATAATTGTTACTGGTATTTGGTATATCAAATACGACACGGGTAGCTTGCCAGGCTCTGCTGTGTGGGTGGGATACTCTAGTAGTCAACTCAAATTCAAAAATCTCAGTTGTACAATAATATATATGGGTTGTGATAATGAGACTTAGTTTTCAGGTTCATGCCAAACCTTGTTCCATATTGCTGTGAAGGTATGAAATCATTAATTATTTCTGCCACAGCTTGGTCTTGGAACTTCTGTTTCCTTAATTTACAAAGAAGAACATTGAAGCACAGAGGGATTAAGCAACAAAATGCCTTTCCTCAGTGACAGTGCAAAGAGAAAACCCAGGCTATCTTGTTCCAGAGCCACTGAGCTGACCACTAATGGGCCTTGAACCACTAACGATGGCCTCATTTTCTTCTTATAGTCAGCGTTAATCATTTGTTTTTACAAAAAGAAGTTATACCTCAATTAAAATCATTAGTGGTCATGAGAAAATATTGATATGTTTGAATGTCCTGTTCTGGCATCTCCTAGCTGCGACTCAGTTCTGATCAACACTAAAGTTTCAAACAAGATGTTTTACCTCACTCCCTTCAGCTGCCAACATACTACTCCTCAGAAGGACTGAAAACAAGAGATCCTAGTTATTACCTTGCTAAAATAGTTTCACCATAGTGTACTTTAAATCTTCTCTTTTACTCTTAGTAAAAGCCCATCTATGGCTTGCCTGCCCTGATAAGTAACAGGGAATTTTGAAACACAGATGAAAACCCACCCACTTGGATCTAGAGAAAGTACAAGTTATATGCTCCTAGTAAGCAATCTTATTGGAGGAGAACTCCTCTTATTCTACTAGAGGCTGAACCAGCAATTCCTGGGACTCTGAGTACTTCAGACCAGTAGGCTAATACTCACTAAACTTTCTGCTCTAGGAGTGACCAGATTTGGAAGCCAGTGGTGTAGAGGATAGGAAGACAATAAGATCCATTTTTGACATCAAGAGTTTAGCATTTTGGTTTGAGCTCGGAGAGGAAGAAAATGAATCCTGTCACTTCAATATAGCACTTAACACCCTACAACTATAAATTACTGTTTGGTTTTCCCTCCACCCCTTTACCCTCTCTGTCCCTTCCACTCCTTTTTAAAAACTGTGGTTAGTGAACAGTTCTTTACCCCTCAGTGCTATTGAACAATGGATTGGTTAGCAATAGTTAGTTCTGGGATCATTCCACACACTTGAGTGATTTCTCACCTGCAACACCCACCCCTTGGTTCAACATCTACTTGTGTGTCTCCATATTCATCACTTGGACTCCATAAGAGGCATTGTTAAGGTTGCTCTGAAGAGTGGGAAAACTAGAACATCCTTTCATTTACAGGAATGAAACAGCATAGGCTAGATGTGTTCAGATTACATGTGTGATAAACCTGAACTCACATGTAAAGGAGAGTTTGACTTATTTAGGTGGCAACCAATAGTCTCACCATACTTTTATTTTTTCTGATGGGGGAGGGAGGGAGTTCAGGAGACATTGGGGACTCTCCAGGAATTCTAGGTTAATAGGGTGGGTGTTTAAAGGCAAGAACCAGAAGAGGCATAGCTACTCAGGCCCTACCTGCACCACTGGAGCTAATTGCCTCCCTAGTGATGCTGGGTGGTTTCCAGGTTCATACACTCTGGGGTCTTTCAGGCTATACTAGGAATCTGCTTGGTGATATATTATTTGATAGATTTTTGCACTGCCAAGTTCTCAATAAATATTGTGGTGTTTAAGTCTAATTCTCTTTGCTTATAGGAGGCAGAGAAAAGACAGGAAGCAAACACAACACACACACTGACACCCCCTCCCCCCCGCCGCTCACACATACCCTCTGATGATTTACTGTTGTACACCAAGGGAAGGGCATGTCCCCATTCTCTGTTCCCCACCTGGTGGCCATGTGTTCTCCCATGCTGAGATGAACCTGCCTCCTCTCTGCATCAGACTTGGGGGGGATTCCGAGTGTTGAAAGACTGGATACAGAGCTGTCCTCAGGAGAGAGAAATCCTGCTGTGGGCTAACTCTTAGGGTTGGAAAATGGAATTTTGCTGACCAACTGAAGCAGGGAATGATTCATTTCCTGTCACTAACAAAGTGAAGAATTATGTCATTCACCAAGTTCTTTAAGTTGGAAAAGCATATTATGCTAAATACTCAATTTCCTGATGCATGGCATCAGTCCTCCTAATTTCCTTTCAGCAACAGCACTACCATCGGATATTTCATGACTCTGGAAGTTGTTGTGGTCCAGGTGCTTTAGCACAGTAGAGGAGGGGACTGTTGGGAATGTTACATAACTCAGTTCGGTTAGAATAAGGATGTTTGCTTTCTTTTGAGTGATGGGCTGATGTTTAAGCCTCATGTTGCTGGAGAACACTTGTATTGCTTGTCTCCCCATTGTTCACTGATTTGGTTGAGCGAGCTCCATTCTTTGGGAATGAGGTCCATTATTGTTGCTGTTTTCGCATATCGAATACACCACGGGTAGCTTGCCAGGCTCTGCGTGGCTCTGGGTTCATCCTAGGAGCTCAGTTTGCTGTCAGACTAGAAGCATTCTCATCTCTTTCCTTTTCTCTTCCTCAGTGGATGGAGCAATTTGTAACATAGCAGCCCATATATGGCAATGCTATTGATAAAGTCATTATCAATAGGTAATATATATTGTATACATATCTATATATAATATATATGTTATTATCAATAGATAATAATAGTTCTCCCTGGAGAACAAAGCTTTCTAAATATTTAGGGACTGGATCACAGGGTCCAACTTTCATGTTCAGCTTCACCTGGATATAAATCAGCTAAAACAAGATACTCTCTTCCAAAAGAAACCCATTAAAACAACCAACCAAAACCCAGACTACACTGACAGAATTGTAGCATTAATTGTGGATAGTCTCTTCTTGAGACAAAACTTGCCCTAGTAAAAACAAGATCACATCAGACTATTTAGTATACATTCTGATATTGTAGAACTAATAAAATTATGTTTAATTTACAGGTTTCTTTTTTTGCAAGAAACTCAAAAGAATTTATTCTTCCTTGCTATTTATGTGCAAAATGCCTTCAGGTGACAAGAGACCCTGGCTTTATAGAAAGCCTATGTGATTTCTCTAAAATCACATAGCTAGTTGGGATCCCTTGTAAAGATAAATTATAACATGAGTACCCACCTACTGTCTAATGCTTCCAGATTATGACATTGATACAATACTTAGAGTTATTGTTAATCTCCACATGTTATGTATCTGATACATGTACCCCAGGACACAAACTGGGGGCAGGCTGTGCTTTATCATTATTTAGCCTCATCTCAGCCCCAGGAGATTTTTTCTGGGTTTGACAGTGCTATTTCCATTTCACAATTGAGAACATTAAGGTTCAGCATTAGATGGTCCACAGAGACAGTGATCATATGAACTTAATTTGATACTGGTCTGCTGGTGGGCCTCTGGAGCATGCAAAATCACAGATGTCATAAAACAGATATAGCAGTGGGTGGTTCATTGGTATTTAGGAGACTACACTAACAAAACTGGAAGAACCACTGCAGTGACTGGGTAATACCCAGCACTGCAGGGACTGAGCAGCACTGAACAGCTTGCACTGAATGGCAGCCCCAGTTGGCTGAAACTTGCTGGGAGGGGCTCTCAAGCCTCCTGGAGTATCACTCGGGAGCTTAAAATAAATACTAAGAAAAAGACTTTTAAAGGATGTTTACTTTTACAACAAAAGGCCAAAAAGCACAAGTTAGTGTTCAGGGTTGGTATTGCAGCAGCATTTCTAGAGGCAGAAACCACGTGGGACAGTGGGTGTGGCCTGCTAAGCTCCTTTCTTGGGTTTTTATATAGGCAGGGTACATTTTATATCATTTCTAGGTTTATTAATGTGTTACTTAAACTTATATGTATTATTTGGCATTATTCGTTAGGCTTCATTTTGGTTAGAGAGTTTACAATTTTTGAGTATAAATTAAGGGTAATTATTTCTTTGTTTGATGCCACTTGACTTGCAGCAGCTTTTATAGGAACACTCCATATTTGTGTAGCAGAAAATCCTGTTTGTATTTGCCCTTGGAGATCTGATTTTGGGCAAGGATACTAGACTGAGAGAGTGGTGGCACTAAAGGCATCAGTTAACAAGATGCAATTAGTCTTGAAGAGCCCCAAGGCCCTGCTTACCTTTAGCTGGAGTACAACCGCAATATATCTCGCTGCCAGCACTTGCAAGGGGAAAATGTGAACATCTAAAATAAAAGATGAAGAACTTTAGATGAAGAATTTTATTCCTAGCTTAGTTGAGTCTGTTCTGATATCAGAATCATGTGGGGACGTCTTTAGAAATCAAATATTTAGTTCTTCCCTAACATGGGTGGGGAAAAGTTTTTATGCTACAGGCCCTTTGGAAATTTGTAACATAATTTGTGGGCCATACAATATGGGCAAATAGACTGTGGACAGTGATAAGAAGCACATATGCCTGTCCAGTAATGGACCAGATCAAGCCCACAGGACTTCTGGGCTTTATACAGGCGGTGGACTAGACATTTACCTCCCCTATCACTGAAGCAGAAATAGTGGCATGCATTCAAGCACTGTAGGTTTTAGCAAGCTTCTCAGGTTTGGATGTACCTAATCTTTGAAAAAACTCATCTCCAATATGAGATACATGTATATATGTATATATATATGTATGTATATCTTGATTGGGTGTGTGTATATATACATACATTCAAGATGTATATATTCAAGATATGTATATATACACATATATATCTTGAATGTATGTATTCATACATTGAATGTATAAATAATGTATGTATTATGTATACATATGTATTATGTATATTCATACAATATTCAATGTATGAATATTGTATTGTATGAATACATACATATATAATGTATGTATTATGTACAGTCAGGAAACCTAGGTGAAAGAGAGAGAGAAATTTGTCACAGATATCTTTGAATATCTATTACTGTGATTGTTTAGTTAATAGTCATCTGTCCTACACAGTTCCTAGTTCAAACCAATTTTCTGGGAGCACAGTAAGACTATTTTACAGGGTCCTTGCACTTAGATTGTCATATAATTGTTAATTAACAGACACAGATTGCAGCTTGTGCAGGGTCAGGTGGCCCTCTGAATTGCAGCTATGAATCCTTTAGTTAAGAATATTTTAAGGAGCTTTGGGTTTTAGAGGGAGGGGGAATTGGTTGAGGGTGATCTGGAATAATTTTAGTGGTTAATAACCCACACAGCTGTATTGGTACATGCCAATGACATTAATACTTTGTGCAAGCACAATTGAAAGTTTGGCTATGCTATTTGGGTCCTGATGGGACATAGAAGATGCAAATTGTAGGGGTATGTTTGGAGTTAATTGGGTGTAAATAAAATCTATAGACATCATGTGAGATCCATTTGATTTCCTTGCTCAGAAAGGTGAATAAGGACGTTCAATTAGAGTGATGAATCTTTGACCTTTTTGTGTTTCTGAATTCATTTGGTGTTTAATGACATTTACTAGTTTCTTTTCTAATGGAATGCACATAGTACATAAATTTGAAGATGTGGATCCTATTTTAGGGGGTTTCAGTGTCCTATGTGTTCCACCTCTGGGAATAAGGGAGGGAAACAAGGAAGAAAGCAGTTCATGGAAATAGCTGTGGGTGGGCCAGGACTGATTGCCTGTGAGCCAAGAATATGTGTAACTCATAAAACTATGATTTGGGAGGTTTTTGTATCCCTCCATAACTTCCATGATATTTTATTTTTTCCATTTTCTGCCTGTTGTGAATAGTAGCATAGGTAATTAAACACCAATAAAAAAAAAGAGGGTTGTGACTTGGTAAAGTAATGGATATTAGCATTCAGGTTATAATCCAGTTATAACTATATATAGTTATAATATATAATACATAGTTATAATTATAGGTATATAATTAAAGGTATACAATTATAACTATATATAGTTATAATCCAGACAGTATCTGTAAACCTCTATATGATGCTTGGGTCCTTACTTTTCTGTGTTAGATTCATTGTAGAGAAATAAGAGATCCTTAACACTAATTCTGTTAAAGTCTGTTTATTTTATTACTGCTTGATTTGAGGGGGGGCACACTTGGTAGTGCTCAGAGCTTACTCTTGGCTTTAAGCTCAGAATCATTCCTGGCAGGTTTGGGGGGACCATCTGGGTACTTAGGCTCAAACTCAGGTCAGGCATTTGCAAAGCAAGTGCTCTGTTCATTATACTATCTCTCCAGCCCCAGAGTCTATTTATTTTCACATCCACCACAGGGATAAAATAAAACTACCACAAGCTTGTGTGCTTTCTTTCACCGAATATAAAAAAAAAAGGTTGCATGATGAATCCTAAAGACGTAAAGGGAGGCGATTCTGGTGGTGGAAGGCTGAATGATTTAGGTATCACTGTTACTGCAGTGAGAACAATCCATTCATAAATATTCGCCCCTTGCAGTAATTTTAGTTTTCCTAGGTTTTTATTACTGGTTCCGCCAAAACTTGATGAATCTCTGATTTAATTTGAGGGATGTGAGGACACGTGTTTGTTATTTCACAGCTGAATTGTCTATGGGGTCAGACCAGAGATTATG
>JAJIBD010011679.1:0-28678 GCA_021461705.1 Cryptotis parvus | reverse complement strand
AGGCTGAAGAAAGCCTCAGGCTTACACACCGGAAAGAAACAATACCAGCTACCTGCAGACAGGAATTCCGGAGGAACAGGACGTGACAGGAAGTTCTTACTTCTGTGAGATGGTGTGAGGCTACAGCACTCAAATAGACAAAAGGCTGGAATTCTGAAAAGCAGCATTTAAAAAAAATCCTCGTGGGGTGGAAAGATCCCGTAGAGAATAAGCTGCTGGAACGGCACACAGCTGGCCTGGGTTCGATTGCTGACACCTCAAAGGATCTCCCAAACACCTCTCCAGGAGTGATGTCTGAGCAGAGCCTGAAGCTAAGTTTCAAGCACTGATGGGCATGACCGAAAAAAATAAAGCCTATAGAGTTTTTTTTTTACAACTGATTATGGAGTAAAAAACTGATTTCTCAGCCATTGTTTCAGAAGACTGAGAATCAAAAGCATTGATAATAAAAATGTGAGAATAACCATGAATGATGCCGAACAAAATATGTAACAAATACTCCAGTAGTACTTTTCCACCATGAAAAGAAACATGTTTGACATTTAAGGTAGAAAGATATTAATAAAAACTAATCAGGTTAAATACAATCCACAATATGTAAGAGAAGGAAGAGAGAAAGAGAGAGAAAGAGAAAGAGAGAGAAAAGAGATAAAGAACCTGCTAGGGGAGGGAGGGGAATCGGGGACATTGGTGGTGAGAAATGGGCACTGGTGGAGGGATGGGTGCTGGAACACTGTATGGCGGAAACCCAAACATGAACATTCTTGTAACTGTTTATCTCACGGTGGTATAAGAAAATAAATGGAAAAAAAACTAATCAGGTTATCAATCATCAAGACTTTATTTAAGCCAGACACAATTTCCAAAGTATTTTCTGGCAGAACAATACCTGCAATAAGCACACAAAAAACACAAGTTAGGGGCCAGAGTGATAGTACAATGGGTAGGGTGTTTTCCTTTGCACACGGTCAACCAGGGTTCGATCCCTGGCATCCCATATGGCCCCTGGAGCACTGCCAGGAGTAACCCCTGAGCATCTCTGGGTGTGACCCAAAAAGCAAAATTAAAAAAAACACATGTTAGCTAGAAGAAATAAGGGCACTAGATTTTGAAACAGACCCTTGACTTAAAAGGTAAAGCAATGTTTACTGACTTCAAGCCAACACTAGACAGGGAGGACAGTTACATGAAAAGAGTCTTTCATACAGGTTTGCCTGCTAAAACTTTGTTTTTTTTTTTTTTTTTTTTGCTTTTTGGGTGACACTTGGCGATGCTCAGGGTTACCCCTGGCTCCACTAGGAATTACTCCTGGCGGGTGCTTGGGGGACCATATGGGATACTGGGATGAAGCCAGGTAGACTGCATGCAAGACAAATCCCTACCCACTATGCAATCGCTCTGGCCCCTACATGGATGCTTCATATAAATGATTACAACACCTCTAGGCGAAATTCTGCAAGAATCAACAATAACCATTACACTTTGAACTATAGATTTTTTTGGACTTGCTAATGAAAACAAACCATCAGTGAAACAAACCATTAAGAAAAAAAGAACAAAGCTGTTTCATCATTTCCATTTAACACCAATGACCATAGGGGGGTGTGGATGAAGGGCGCCCAAAGAGACTTTTTGGCTTACAGCAAAACTCCTGAAGTGTGATCCACCTGACCACTTTAGCAGAAAAATATTAGCCTATGACCCCAGATACATAAATATGTAAAGAAAACAACACTAATTTTAAAAAGTCAAAACTTAATTTAAAACAAACTTTTAACGATCCCCACACTCAGTCACAACTGGACTGGGAAAACTATTTTCTGTGAGGGGCCATTTGCTTATTTGTAATGCCATTCTCAGGCCATACAACAGACAGCCAGGATTTCCCAGGAGAACATTTTCTGTCCCTTTCTGCACCAAGGCCAGACCAAGATGTCCTGAGCCTGATATAACCTTATGGCTGGGCGTTCCTCCACCCCTCTGCTACACAGCTAAGACCCAAAGTTTAAGAACTAAGTCAGAGCACCTGCATCCCGAAGTGTAAGAATAGGGGCTCCACTTCCGGCAGCTCTCCCTAGAGGTGCTACCTGACTCCACAAAGCACTTTCCGCCACATGACAGCCTGGAGTGTGTGTGTGCCACAACTGAAAGACGCTGGAGCACCCCAGAGCAGGAAGCTGTCACAGTGAGCACCGCTAGGGCACCACAGTTACCCACCAGTCTCCCCCACACACACACCAGCAGCATGGCAGAATGTGCTTAACCAGTGCATGGAACCCAAACTTGTGTTAACTGAAGGCACACCCCAGTAGGCCACATGCGAGGCAAGTACCCTAACCACTGTACTATTGCTCTAATCCCTGTAATAATTATTTAGCCAGAAAGTTAAAAAAGGTAATTTTTAATAAGTCAGAATGAATATTTTTTCCACTGAAAAACATGATGAAATATTTTGAAGGTCTAGGCAAACAGTTTACAAAAGAAGAGAAAAGGCTGGAATTAGACAGAGATTACTTAAAAATAGGCAGTGAAAGAATCACAAGACTGGAATTCAGACTCATTCATTCAAGGTATCCGAGGAGATTACAGGTCAAGATGAACTAAAGCAGAACTCTGCCTGCCAAGAGCTCGGAGGAGGAGAGCCATGGATCGTGAAACGGATAAACTCTGCTTCCATCTTAGGAGTGTGGATTGATGGTGCTTCTACGGAAAACTGTAATCAGTCTGAACAAGTGATGGCAAAGAGAATTCTGGAAGATTGACAACAGACAATATACCAGCCAAAGACTTCATACTGACACACTGCTTCTGTCTGTTGACAGTATCAGACAGTTAACAGCTGAGTTATTACAGGTCTCAAAATGATAACAGTTCTTGTGAAAGTCCAGTTGAGTTTCCTGATTTCCTTTCACAGTGATTTTCTCTTAAAAACCAAGTTTGCTGCTTATTCAGTCGTTGACAAGTTGACAATAAATGGAAAATTCCCATCAATGCATCAGATTGAGATTCAAGGTATGATTAAAAGACCATTTATTCTAGCAGATGTCACAAGTGATTTTCAAAACATTCTTCTGTTTATTCGTAACAGCAGAAAAGAATGTATTCAATAATAGACAATAAATTAGAATTATAAAGTCACATAAATTGTATAAGGAATAAAGAAAGGCACAAAATACATAAACCAAAGCAAGAAAATATAAACTTAAAGTGGATAGTGTTAATCCTAAATTATGGGCATTCACTAAAGATGCATTTCTTTGTAATGAATTATTCTACATAGGCAATGTGGTAAAGTGTTTGAAGAATGATAACCTAAATAATCAAGTTCATGATTAAAACCTTTTCTGAAATTACTTTATAATCAACAGGAAAGACCTTTATCTTTAGATGTAGCCTTTTTAGCCAAAGAAAGCCAGACAGTGGTTAATGGACCTGTCACTCTCCGTGCTGGTAATGTGTCACGTGGCACACAACTGAAAAGTAGACTTAGCAAAAAATCCAGTTAAAACAAAAGGCATTTTACAGCGCACCACAAACCTTTCCGAACATTCTGCATGTTTATTTACATACTATTTTCTAGGACATTATTTTCCCAGTTAATGTGTCTTATCTTTCCCAGCTTATTATAAAATTAATCATATTCTCAAAGATAGACTCTTGTTCTGAATCCAACACAAAGAATAAATTAAAATGCCCGGAGGGAAGCCATCATTTTAGCGAAGACTTCCAGCACCAAGCGTGATACAGAAGAAGAGAATATTGAATCCGGATCGCTGAAGTCTTATCTCTTTTAATAAGAGGTACCCAAAAGACAACTAATACATCACACACAGTAGGGCTCAAGCAAATATCTGAAAATCTCTGAACAAAATGAATTTTGTTCAGTCTTCCTGTTTGGAGTCCCGGTGGCACTCAGGAGAAATTATTTCCACTTAGACGCTTCTAGTCAACGCTCTACTCCCTTCATCCCAGTGCCAGAAACAGAATGACTTCACTGCAAAGGAACAACCAGTTTCCTTTGCAGTGTTCATAATTCCCGTGAAGGTGTGGGAACTAAGTGTTTTCTCTGATTATGAAAGTTTGATATCACATACATTGTAGTATAACTGATTGTCCTCTCTGAAGAGAATGGATGCATTGGGCTGGCAAACAAAATGATTAACCTAAATACTGCTAAGTGAGCAGGGAGGGGCGAGCAGTGGGCTGGAGTAGGGGTCTAGCATTTAAGACGCCTGCTTTTAAAGCCCGGAACCCCTCCATGTCCGCCCCAGCAAGCACAGCCAGGAGCACCTTCCAAGCACTGAGCAGGAAGTTATTGGGTGTGGCTCAAAAACAAAATAAATAAAATGATTCTCAATTGGGACCAGACAGATTGTACAGTGGGGAGGGCGTTAGCCTTATACATGGCCCAGCTGGGCCTGATCCTCGGCATCCCACATGGTCTCCAGAGCACCGCCAGCAGTAATTCCTGAGTGCAGAGCCAGGAGTAACCACTGAGCATTGCTGGGAGTTACCCCAAAAAAACAAAAAAAAAAAAAAAAAATAATAAAAATGATTCCCAATTGGGGCTGGAGAGATAGCACAGCGGGTAGGGCATTTGCCTGGCATGTGGCAGACCTGGGTTCAATCCCTGGCATCCCATATGGTCTGATGAGCAGTACCAGGAGTAATTCCTGAGTGCAGAGCCAGGAGATAACCCTTGAGCATCACCGGTGTGACCTCAAAAGCAAAACTAAATAAATAACTAAAGACTCCCAATTATTGGTTAGGTATGTACATACATCCCGCACGGCAGAGCCTGGCAAGCCACCCGTGTCATATTTGATATGCCAAAAACCAGTAACAGAGACCTCATTCCCATGACCTGAAGAAATGGTTTGAGGCTCCTCATGTTCCTGGAGCAAGCAGATTCCCTTGGGCTACACTAGCATGTGACAGGACATGGTATCCACTCGAGCAAACCGATGAACAACGGGAAGACAAGTGATACAAGCAATGTACATACACGAATGTGTGCATGTGTATTATATATGTATGTAAGTTGTACATGGGGTTTTTCCCGCTGTAGAACTTGGAAAATCAGGAGAAACCTTCTTCACTACAGCGGTAATTGCTTACCAAAATACCAAACTGAAGTAAGAATCATCTTGTTGAAACCCAACACAATTCCTGAATACTAGAAGTGCAAAAAGCGAGATGTCAATGAAAAGCACATATCATATATTGTGACATATATCTGTGAGTTCCCAGGAACATCAAAGCGCTTGTGGAAAAGTAACATGTTTTCAGATGTACAACGGTATAGATCGCTAAATTTTCTTGCGGACAAATCAAATCAAAATCAATGGGAAGCAGCTCTTCCTCCAGTTTGGTTTTTCAGGCTACACCCAGCAAGACTAGTGCCTAGCCACTAGACAACTCTCTGGGGCTGGTCTTTCCCGTTCTAACAAAACTAGTGCCTTTTAACCATCGCCTCAATTCCTTTCTGTTGCCGTCCCACTTGGGAAGTATCATTTCAATCAGGTCTGAAGCTTCGAAGTGCATCGTCTAGATATGAGCAAATAAGTCCAAGTCACCGACTCAGCTAGCACAAGGCTGCATGCTTGTTTAGCGGCAAAACTTAGGTTCTCCAAAGCTGAGCATTTCAGGTACGCAACTTCCATTTCTCCTCTTATCCCATAGACTGTAATCAATTTACATATGCAACTTCCATTTCTCCTCTTATCCCATAGAGTAGGTTGTAATCAATCCTTGAGGAGAAAACAGTACGTGCTGGCTGAGGAAAGAAATGTAACAGAATGAGAATGCTTCATATTCCAAGAGTCATGAAATACAAGTACTGGAAGGGCTCTAGAGGGCATCTAGTCCAACACCCTCATTGAAGAGATGAAAAGCTAGAGCCCAAAGGAATTAAGTGACTGGCTCCTGGGACACACACCTGCCGAGCAGTGCAGCCAGAAGGAGATGGAGAACCCCTTGGCATCGATTAGCGCGCGGCTGCATACTACTACAGGCTCAAACTTGGGATGTGAATTAATTAACACAATTTACAGTGCCAGCATCAACACGGTAAGCCACAGTCTGATGGTTAATATAAAACACTTCCCAAATTTCTCTTCTACTCTTTCTTGCTTTGGCAGTTTCTTGCTAATTTCAATGTGATTAAATTTTGGACAGAAAAGGGAGTTTATAGAGTTAACTGACACCAATACTTTCTTCATGTATTGACTATCAAAGTCACTATATAAAATTTCTACTGCTTGAATTACATATGCTATAGTTGCATATATAATTTTTTTTTTTTTTTTTGCTTTTTGGGTCACACCCGGCAATGCTCAGGGGTTACTCCTGGCTCTGCACTCAGGAATTACTCCTGGCGATGCTCGGGGACCATATGGGATGCCGGGGATCGAACCTGGGCGGCACAGGCCAGCGCATGCATATATAATTTAATGGTATGCTTTATATTTTCCATGTCTTACCATTTCTAGCCCCCAAATATAAAATTACCAGCCCTCACCTTTTATGTTTTTTGGATTTGGAGGCCACACCGGCTTATACACAGGCAGGAATTACTCCTGACTCTGCATTCAGGAATCACTCCTGGCAGTGCTCAGGGGATCATAAGATTCGGGGATCGAACCCAGCCTGGCAAGCGCTTTACCCCTAGTGCTCCCTCCCTGGTGGTCCCCTCTTCACTTGTTAAGATATAACAGTTTATCAAACTGTATTTAACCAAACCTCTTAGATGTACTGGCTAACAATTTTTACATGTCTCTTAAGCACTGTCTACATAAAGAAGCTATAATTACCCATTTTAAAAGCTTTTATATATTTCACTGTATTCCAATCCAACAGGCAATCTTTTGCAAACTATCAAATTTACAACAATTTTGGGGGTGGTTTATTTCCTCCCTGAAATATCCTGCTAAAATTCATGATCACAAAGGTCTCAAATAAGAAAGACAGTTATTTCCTGGAGAGGGGCGGCGGACGGGCGATAGCCCAGCGGGTAGGGGCGTTTGCCTTGCTGCGGCCGGCCTATGCTGACCTGGGTTCGATCCCCGGCATCCCATATGGTCCCCCGAGCACCGCCAGGAGTAATTCCTGAGTGCAGAGCCAGGGAGTAACCCCTGAGCATTGCCGGGTGTGACCCAAAAAAAGAAAAAAAAAAAAAAAAAAAGAAAAACAAGTTATTTCCGGTTTGGTATCAGTGCAGAGGATCAAGATCAGAGCATAGCAAAGAGAATGCCTCCCTAGCCCAGCCCTCCAAAAAAAAAAATCCCTAACAAAAAATACTGCCTGGTTTAGAGTACATGATACACAAAGCATCATAAAGGACCACAATGTTACACTAAAAAGAGACGTATATAAATACATTAAGGGTTACGCTATGTAAGGGTCTTTGTATCAATTCATTTAAACCTTGCAATAATTGTGATATTCCACAGATACTTCACATACATGAATCCTACACACACACACACACACACACACACACACACACACCACACACACAACATATTCATGGTGTATTTCATATGCCAAAAACAGTAACAATAATGGACCTCATTCCCAAGAAATGGAGACGTTACTGGCGCCTGCTCAGGCAAATCGATGAACGGGAAGACAAGTAACAAGTGATATAAATGATATTATATATATTTACAGATGTGCAGATGTGGACATTGATATCCTGAATGATTATGTAACTTACCAAGTTTTTACCAAGCACAGAAATTTACCTAGCACATACAGATAAGATTCTAGCTTTGAAAGGCTCATTGTGAACCACACCACCTCACTGCCTTAAGAAACACTTCTTAGGAACTTTTACTCAGTAAGATGAAACCGAAAAAAGACCCCTAGTCAAAACTATGGTCCATCTTGGATTGTAGTGTAGCAATATATGGAAAACACTATGATTTCATTGCTTTTCCATTTCTCCCCATAATTATGTTTGTGTGGGGGCTACACCCAGCAGTGCCCAGGGGGCCATGTATTATCAGGGGACCAGAATTTGAACCAATGTTGCGGCCAGTCATAAGATAGACAAGCAACTTACCCCTCCAACCCCAATTCACATTTTTAAAAGGTTAGGTGAATCTGAAGGAAATCCTAAAATATCATGAGAGTCTCAACTTCCCAGGAGGAAATTAGATTACATACATGAATCTTTAGGAAAAAATTTTCCCCCTAAAAAAAAAGTCCAAGGAGGACTTGGGAAACCTGAGCCTGACATGTAGACTACTATTTCAGACAATCCCAAACCTGCATTAAAAACTAAAAAAAATTTATTTTTTTTCTGTTTGGTTTTGATGTCACACCTGACAGTGCTCTGGGCTTATTCCTGGCTCTACACTCAGGGGGTCATTCCTGGTGGGGCTCTGGGGACCATCTACAGCACTGAGAATCAACTCTGGTCAAGGTAAACACTTCCCACTGTTAGATCTCTCCAGTACCCTAACCTGCATCTTTTTTTAAAAGTTGAAGCTATAATACTGATGTTTAATAATTGAGGTCAGGGCTGGAGCAATAGTACAAGATACTGCTGGATGTAGCCCCCCACACAAACACGTGGGCACAGCAGGTTTGATCCCCAACATCCCACAATGTCCCAGCAATTCTTGTGTAATGCTGCGTGTGACACAAAAGAAAAAAAAAGTTGAGGTCATGTGGCTTAGGGCAATTCCCAATTTCTATACTAGTGGGCCAGAATATTTTTTCACACCACCACTGTTATAAAAATCTATCTGTAAGTGTGCTGAGACTATGAAAATGTATATTAGAAATACTAGACTAGGATCTCATAATCTATCTAGCAACATAAGAGTCTGAATTCAACCACATTTTTTTTTCCTTTTGGGTCACACCCGGTGACGCTCAGTGGTTACTCCTGGCTCTGCACTCAGGAATCACTCCTGGCGGTGCTCGGGGGACCATATGGGATCTGGGGGGATCAAACCCGGGCCGACACAGGCCAGCCGTGCAAAGGCAAGCGCCTACCCGCTGGGCTATCACTCCGGCCTTTTTTTCAATTTTTGTTTTTGTTTTTGTTTTGCTTTTTGGGTCACACCCGGCAATGCTCAGGGGTTACTCCTGGCTCTGCACTCAGGGAATTACTCCTGGCGGTGCTCGGGACCATATGGGATGCCGGAGATTGAACCCGGGCCAGCACAGGCCGGCCATGAGCAAGGCAAATGCCCTACCCGCTGGGCTATCGCTCGGTCAACCACATTTCTAATTAATTACCTCCCAAGCAGTACCCAGAGGGCCCGGCACCAACTCCCTCTAATTCTCAGCCAACCTGTCTGGAAAGTCGATTGCCAGGGCCCTCGGATATAACAGTGTTGGGTAGCACACAGGCCAGGCCCTGCATTGCTAGCGGGCGCCGGGGCTTGCCCAATGATACCAGGGGCTGCTAGGAGGTGGGCATGGCGCGCCCGTGTTGCCAGACACTAACCTGGTGCGGTGCCAGATGCTTGCAGAGCATGCACACTAACCCCTACCGTCTCCCAGGTCAACATTTTACTACTTCCACACTGATATCAACTCCAAATTAAGCCTTCAATATTAATGACACCTTCTATATTCCAATGAGTGTCAGGGAAGACCTTTTCTGGGAGGGCTTCATTCTCTTTCAAAGAAGGGGAACCAGGGCCTCATGCACGCGAATCCTGAGTCACGCTCCTGGAAGGCTTCTTTCTGCCTCACCAGACACAGTGCATCTGTGTTCCAGGGTGATGCTCATGGCAGTGGCCGTGGTGGCTGCCAGAGCCTATGATCAGGTTAGGGATGAACAGGATACACATCCTCGCACAGTTACAAATGACTAACCATAATACAGTTGGGAATGAGGTTCATTATTGTTACTGTTTTTGGCATATCGAATCACGCCACGGGTAGCTTGCCAGGCTCTGCAGTGCTCTGGGTTCATCCCAGGGGCCCAGTCTTTTCTGTCAGACCATCAACCATCCAGGGCCCACGGGACAGAGCCCTGGGTGTGGTTAAGCCTGTCTCCTTTGACTACATGAATAAAATTGATACCTACTACTGAATAGAAAGGCTCAGAGTGCCCTTCCCTTTGACCTTCTGGAGTTCATGAGAGCTATTAATTATCTGCCTATAGGGATGAGCCATCTATCCATTAGCAGACATATCTGGTTCATCAAAAACATTTCCAATGACATATTTTAAAATAATTAAATACTTCCATATTTCAATTTATCTTATATTATTAAAGTTTCCTGAAGCAACCAGATGCCATTAGGCTACACTGGCACGTGATAGGGTCAAATGGAAATGTTACTGGCGCCCACTCAAGCAAATCGATGAATAACGGGATGTCAAGGGATCAAATGATTAAAATTTCGATAGCCAAACTCACATTATCATCAATGCGATATCATAATACCAGCTTAGAACAAGCCGGTATTATGACTATTATAAGCTGTTATTATGACTATGAAAATGATCAACAATGTAGCTAGCATATCAGTATATCAAGTTTATCTAAGTAATGAAAAACAAAAAATAAGTTTAGACTAATGACAAATGGAATGCCAGCAATATTTCCAAGTTTAATTGACAAGCACCATCATACAATAAACCCCAAACTTAGGATAAATAAAACCACAGTCCCAAAAATGTAAAATAATTCCATGCAACCATTAAAAGTAATATGACAAACATCTGGATATTTTCAACTGAAACCAGCAGCCAGGGCACAAGTGCTGTGACATACAACCCAATCCCCAGATCCTGTAATTTCCCGGCTGGGCATCAGACTGACCCGCTGGCTAGGATCATCACCTTCAGCAGTACATAAAGCTTTACCTTCACGTGTGATTAAAGTTTCACTTCTCTTCTCTGCCTACAGCTACTTGAGATTACAGTTTGGTTACAAATTTTCACATATATATATCGACCACAGGTGCAGTGTTTCAGCTTCTTCCCCTATCAGGAAAGGCAGTAAAAAACCATTTAACACATTAAAGAAGTAATTAACTCCTGGTACACTGAAGGTGTGGAAGGCAACTTTCCAAAGTAACACACACTTCGACGGATGTGCATGCCTTAGAATAAGTATAGAATAACCCTCTACTTCATCTCCAATTAAGATTAAAGGTAAAACATTCACTTTAGAATTCAGCAAATTAGGGGTTTACTCTTTATTGAAATAGAAATAAAGAAGTCTGATTCTATAGCTTTAACATTTGTCAAGGTGAGAGACTAGGTGTGCCAAATAATTGCCATCATCCAGGAAATGAAAACTCTACATACGTTGAGCTCTGGTCAAAAAGGCTGAAATCATTCCATTAAAAACCAAGAACAAACATCTTTATTAAGAAAATGTCAAACAGTTGTATTAGAGTTGACTTTTCTGATCCTTATATCTCAGAAAATAAACTGCAGATTGAGTGAATATAGGGTTAATTCAAATACTCAAGGTCATATAATTGCTTATTTTTATAAAACTGAATTTGGTGGTAGTTTCATTAAACTCAAATTACATCAAATTATTCCAAAAATTAAATTTTGATTATCTAAATGCAACTGCAATAATGTATGAATATACATGTAATACATAACATAAATGTCTTTCCCCCCCTGGGTGAATGCAAACTGCTCTTGATTCTGCTTACCTTCTTCTATGTTTCACTATGCTGCTTTTCCCACCTCCCTGAGAAAACAGTATAAGTACCGAATGAAGATAACTGGACATGTACTTCTTCAATGTAGTATACCCAGTCTAACATACTAGATATAAAATGCAGCACCTTCTCCTTATATAATAGTGGGGGCTGGGACCTCATGTACTTTAGTGAAAACAGTTGGTTATTTTCTATTGTAAATAACCCCCAGTTTTTAAATCTCTCTTCAAATACCTACAACAGCATATTTCTAACTGAAAGTCTCCCTTTATTGACAGCAAATTAAAGCATGTATATAGTTAATCATATATTTACTTGGACATATTTTCATTTCTAACCTGAGACTCTAAATGTGCTTTTACTTTCTGATCTTCACATAAAATCAAACAAGTACATGTTCAGTTATATTATGTGATAGTGTTACATAAGTTTCCTGTTGGCATCGACAAATATCTCCCAATATCCTACCGTCTTACTATAACTCAGTTAAATTTTGAATTGTCCATCTCTAAAAACTAACAGTAGCAAAGTCTCAGATATAACCTTTCTCAATAAAACAAGGAATTTTTATTTCTTGTCATTAGGTTCCGACCTAAATGGCCTTCATCATCTACTTTCCAACACCTTTAATCATACAAGTAGATGTTTGAAGAAGGCAAGGCAGTCAACTTACTATTTTCCTGAATCTTGATACAAAGTAATCAAATGTGGAGAGGCTTATAATAAACTGCAACCTTCAAAACAAGCTGTATCAAATAAAAGCTTCTATTTTCAAAATGCAGAAACACTATTTCTGCTATCAATTGTTTTCAATTTTGTGTTGCCATTTTCCATTAGGTTTACCGGGAATCAAAATGTGATACTTCATAGCAATACACAGCAGTAAAAGATAAGCACTTTCCATTCCTTCCTAAAGCAAGGCATGGAGGCCAATTCTAGCCACCCACCTCTCCGTAAGAATGTTGGTTTTCCTCACTACGGTAGATTAACAAATGACCCCAATACACGTATAGTAACCACTGCTGATGTTAGACATAATGACCATTCTTTGAAACTTGTACGGCTGCAATTGTTTATCAAACTCATAAGAGACGAGAAAGAGAGTCAATCTCAATAAATTACATCTTGAAATAGACACGATTGTGTTGTGCCCGAATTACTACCAGTGGTAACTGACACGCCCCGAATTTAACTGTACCAGACAGTTCTATCTGTCCCATCGCTGACCAAACACTGCTTCTCTGTTTCTATTCATTATGTATTATAAGAGATCTAAACACAGCTCAGCATGACAAGAAAAATTACAAGTCTTATGACAGCCAAGTGTTGCATTCAGGATCTCCTGCAAAACATCCCCGACTACTAGGAGCACTGACAGACATGGTGTGTGTGTGTGTGTGTGTGTGTGTGTGTGTGTAAAAATGAGGCTAAAAACGTCGGATGCAAGCTCACGACTCTAAGTACCTTCCGCACCCTTTCTGCAGGCAAACCCTCATAAAAAGAACCATGCACTACTCAAATCCGGCAAACCAAACTTGCCAAGAACCTTGTGCAATCATCAATAACCTTGGCCACACCGCCAGCGGCCCCAATTCACAGTTCTGAAGACCAATGCAGCAAAAAGAGGAAAACCCCCAGTCCAGAGGCCGAGCAGCGCTTCCCCGGCCGCCCTCTCTGCCGCAAGGAGAGGCTGGAGCCAGGGCTCACCAGCTCCGAAGATGCTCCGGTGACCTCCGCTGGGTGCCCAGAGCTGGGCCAGGACGGCGCTAGCTCGGCCGCGGCGGCGGGGAGGACTTAGCCCCTGGTGCATTCCTCGCATTCCTGCACAACCGGTCGCCTAGCCCAGAAGCCCGCGGAGCGCGCCCCCTGGCCACACACCTGCCCGGCGCTGCGCCCCCGCTGCCCGCGCTCGCGGGACTGTCGCGCTCAGCCGATGCGCGCCCCCCAGCTCTTGGGGTGGGGGTGAGAGAGGCAGGAGCCGGGCAGCTGCAGCAGGGCGGGCAGAGCGGCCCGGGGTGCCGCAGCGCCGCTCCAAGTGCCCGCCGGGAGCGAGGGCAGCGCCGGGCCGGGGAGGTGCGAGGGTGGAGCGGGGCGCGCGGACCGGGAGGGCGGGGGCGCAGGAGCGCGGGGCTGGGGGGCCGGAGGGTGGAGCGGGGCGCGCGGACCGGGAGGGCGGGGGGCGCAGGAGCGCGGGGCTGGGGGCCGAGCGCGACCCCCGGAGCGGGCGGGCGGCGAGGCCGCAGGGCGGGGCGGAGGCGCGACCCAGAGCCGGCGGAGGCGGCGGGGTCGGCCGAGCAGGGCGGGCGCCCCGGGGTACCAGGGGCGGGGGCGCGGTGCCAGGCGGGGGGAGCAGCGGGGAACCCCGGCGCTCAGAGCCGGGCGGGCTCGGCGTGGAGTTCAAGTTGGGGGACTTGGAGGAGGGCGCGATGCTCGGGGGCTGGGGGTGTCCGGGTCCGAGAAGAGCGCCGTGGGGGAGGGGTCGCCGGCGGGGGACCCGGGAGGAAAATGGGCAGGAAAAGCAAATGGAGGGTGAAAGTTGCGCTGCGGGGAGGGGAGCCGCCGGGCGAGTGCGGGCAGCGCCTGCACCAGGCGGGGCAGGAAAGCCGAGGCGGCCGCACTCCCTCCTCGGTGCCCCCCCACCCAGGCAGGGCCGGGGGTCTCCAGGAGCCGGAGCCGCGCCCCCCTCCCGCCAAGCCAAGCACTTACTTTCCAGGTTAGGCAGCGGCGGTCTGCAGCTCCGGGGATCGCGGACATCGGCGCCTTGGGGTCCCCGCGCCGGCACCCCTGAATTAAAGAAAGTGCCGCGGCCAGGAGGCTGCCCGCCCCTCCCTCCCCACCCGCCCCTCCCCCGAGAGGCTCTCCCACCACCCCCGCGGCGGCGGTGGTCGGCTCGCCCCTCTAGCCGGTGCCCATGGCTGGCTCCCGCGGCCGGCGACCACACACTCAGCCCCGGAGCCCCCTCTGCTGCCCAGAGGCCGCCGCCGCCACCCGCCCGGCCGCCGGCCCGCCTGCCCAGCCAGACCCGGGCTCCCGCGAACGTCAGCACGCCGCCGTCTCGGGCCCGGCTCCGCGCGTCGCCATTGGTCGGCGGCGGCAGGCTCGCCCCTCCCCCATTGGCCCGGCCCTCATATTGAACGGGCCAATGGGAGCCGCGGTTTCAGGTCGCCATAGAGACCGATGCTGTGAAGAGTGAGAGCGCCGGGACGAGGTGGCGGCGAGTGGAGACGAAGGTGTCTCTGGCTTCGGGCCCAGGAGGGGTGAGCGGGAGAAGTGCTCGGGGATTCCCCGGCGCTGGCTGTGGAATTGGAGGCAACTTTGCTTCGATTTCGTGGCGGCGGGGTGAGGGCTGGCCCACCCCCGGCACTCGTGCAGGAGCTGCGTTTGCTTTGAATGCTGCAGGGTGTGAGTCTGGGAGTGGGCGTTTCTCTCCTGCCTCTGGGAGACCTTGAGGCCCCTTGACCTTTGACATGTGTGCAGCTTCAGCTTCTCCAGGTGAGTCTGCATCCCACCCTTTACATCACCCAGTCCTCTTGACAATCTCTTGAACCGCGCAAATGCACTTGGCTCAGCTCAAAATTTGTGGTTCTACAAATCTAGGGCCCCATCTGAAGAATGTTCTAGGAGGATTGCCTCTGTGTGCAGTTTTGGTAGGGAAGCAGACGGCTGCGTTGAGTGATGGGGGGTTATCACATCATTCTATACCATAATGTGTTCCCAAAGCAAACCTTTACTCCCCCACTGAAGAATATTTATTAAACGCCCACCTGTGTGTGCTCTTGGCACTCTGAGCTTGACAGTTTAAAGGGTAGGGGAAACACAGGTGAGAGTCAGCCCCCTCATAATTTCTCATCATTTCACAAGACAATGAAGGAAACACACTAGATTTAGTTTTTCAGCCAATTCCCAATTTATTTCTAAAGATTGAAAAGGAAAAATTTTTTTTGGCCTTTTTGGGTCACACCCGGCAATGCTCAGGGGTTACTCCTGGCTCTGCACTCAGGAATCACTCCCGGTGGTGCTCAGGGGACCATATGGGATGCCGGGGATTGAACCCAGGCTGGCAGAGGGCCAGCAGCGTGCAAGGCAAACGCCCTACCCGCTGGGCTATCACTCCAGCCCCCTGAAAAGGAAATTTATGGAAATGTGGAATCAGTACACGCAAAGCTTTGCTTTTATAAAGTCCAATTGGGTCTGGGGAATAATTTTCATATTTCCAGGCTGTAAATCAAATGATGTTTTATGAATATATAGGTTTTTACATACTATATTGCATTTTCATAGTCACTGAAGTCCATAGATTCTTTATTCTGATAATTTTGTCATTTTTATACTAACTTTTTCTTAGCAAGAAGACTGTATTTATATTACTGCCCCACAAGTTGAAGGGACCATATTGTGAAAAAGATGATAGGATTTTGGAAATTAGAAATACTTTGTTGAGACAAACAGATTAATGTGTGTGCAAGCTACTTATGTCTAACTACTGCCCTGAATATTAACTGGGGAGTATTCTTTGCTAGTAGCTTTTAATCTTACTGGAATTGAAGATTGCAGAAGTGGATTAGAATTGTTCTGTGAAATAAGCAAGGCCTGTTTAGTCCTGAGGAATAGCTTAGTGGGCTGATTCCATACCCAGAATCAAAAGGACTGAAGCCCAGGTGTGTTCAGGGGAACAACTTGCCTTGAGCCAGTAGCAGCCTCCAGGCATTGCTGGGTGTGTTTAGACCCCCACCCCTCCAACCAAATAGCAGTGAAACAGAATGTGATGCCTTTTATATGCTAATGAGATACCAGTCATTTGACTTGATCTGATGAGGGAAAAATACACTATTTCCTTTCTTCTTGTCTTAGGCTAGCAGAGAAAAAAAAAAGTTGATTTTATCATAATCATTTTGCACTTTCCTCAAATTACACTCGATTATTTTGACATTGTGCATTTCATGTTTGTAATTATTATTAAAATATTACCAAAATACACATTAAATAATGACTTCTAAAAACATACCCATTGATTTTTTTCCCCACTGTCATTCTGATACTTGGTTAAAAAGTTTCTTTTGGGGGCCAGAGGGATAGCCCAGCGGGTAGGGCGTTGCCTTGTAAGCGGCCTGCCCATGCCAGCCTGGGTTCGATCACCGGCACCCCATATGGTCCCCGAGCACCGCCAGGAGAGTGATTCCTGAGTGCAGAGCCAGGAGAAACCCATGAGCATTGCTGGGTATGACCCAAAAAGCAAAAAAAAAAAAAAAAAAAAGTTTCTTTTGAACTTGCTCCTGCATTCCCAAGCCTTGCTTGGTTAAAGTGAAGAAATCCCTCTGTGGGGCCAATGTGATAGCACAGTGGGTAGAGCATTTGCCTGCATGAGGCTGACCGGGTTCGATCCCCAGCATCCCATATGGTCCCCCCAGCATGGCCAGGAGTAATTCCTGAGCAAGGAACCAGGAGTAATCCCTGAGCGTCGATGGGTGTGACCCCCCAAAATAAAACCCCTTTGTGGGGCCAGAGAGAAAGTACAGTGGGTTGGGCATTGCCTCGCATCAGTCCTTGGTCCAGTTCCCTGCGCCACAGATGGCTTTCCCGAGTCCAGCAGGAGGCACCCCTTGTGCAGAGCCAGAAGTCCTGAGTACTGCTGCTTGTGGCCTCGCCCTCCCCATCAGCCTCTGCAAGGAAAGAAAAAGAAATCTGCTCTTTTCATTAAAAGGTTCCACATGTAGAGTTGACTGGTTCTTTCCTGAATCTCTGGCTTCTCATCAGGAGAGGGTTATCCAGGAACATTACTCAGGCACTTCCCTAAATCTGTCCTTTCTGTTCTTCTCAATCCCCCACCCCACCCCATATACTTGGTTGCTTTCCCAGCTTTGTAAATGCTCTTGCCTCAGCCTTGCCTGAGGCTTCTACCATGAGACTCCTCAGGCTAGACTTGCTTCATCTCTTCCTCCCCAGTGTATGGAGGTGTCTGTTCTTCTCATCCTCTGCCTGTGCTTCCAAACACGGGTCATCCTTTCTTCTCCAGGATTTTGCTCCATTGCTCGTAATGTTTTTTCCTTGGGTTATATGTTGCGCCCTTTCCTCTGTGTTTCCCCCTATCCCTTATGCATACCTCACCTTTCACCAAATCACCTTCCTCTCTACATTGTCTCCATTGGCCTTTCCTGTCACACAGAAACAACCTGAAGATAATGTCTTGCCTTGCTGTTCCTTACCTGCTAGGTGCTGGCTCTGGCGCATTGCTGAAGTGACAGTGTTGTGCTTTGGCCTTAAATTCCTGTTTCTTTTGGCCTGCAAATCCTAAATCCTTTCCTATCCAAGTGTCCTTTCTTGGCCTAATTGCCTCCATTCAGATTTCCAGGGAAGGGTTGAAACCACTTTCTCCCTTGCTGAGAGTCCATAGAAATGCAAACCATCTACTTGAGAATACTTTAAACCCAGAGTCACACCTTGGTGGTTGTACTCCTGAGTAGAAAGAGGAGCCCAAGGCAAGATTTCAAAGATGAAAATGTTGAGTTCTAATCTGAAGACTTGGGCAGTAATTGGCAAGTTTTTTTTTTTAACTTTCATTCTTCAGATTAGATCACTGGATGTCTAGTGATCTAGTGATCTAATTTGAAAAATAAAAGTTAAAAAAAAATAAAAAAAAGCTACAGCAGAAATCCACAAGAACGTTCCAATTACTGCCCAAGTCAAAAAGATAAACCAGGGGCGAAATGATAGCCCAGCGGTAGGGCATTTGCTTTGCAGCGACCGGCCTATGCCAACCCAGGGATCCCCGGCACCCCATGTGGTCCCCATGTGGTCCCCCAGCACCACCGGGACTGGTTTCTGAGTGCAGAGCCAGGAGTGGCCCCTGAGTGACCATGTCATTGATTTGTGAAAACCTTGTAATTTTCTGTGTTTATCAGTTTCACATTCACCCATAATAATTACCAACGAAAAGGAGACCTGGGAGCAGTGTCTGTCCTTTCTCATAGCCTTGGAGATGGTGGGACCCGGGAATCTACGAGTGCCAAAAGCACAGGGATTGAGCAGAGGAGGGTGTTTCTGTGTTTTTTAAGGAAAGTTAAACCAGGTGGCGAAGAGGATGCAGAAAAGCAGGTGAGGCAGGCACCTGACCCGCTGCACTGGCTCCAACCAGGTCGTCTTCACACTGCTCCCACTCCTGAAGTGCCTGCCCGAATACGAAGAGCAAATGTTCTTTCTGATCTCTTATTGCTGTTGAGTGCTTGGAATATTTCATGTCTGCCTATGTGAAGCTGGGACCAGTAATGTTGGGAATTGATGTGCAAAAATGGGGGTAAGAGTTTAGCGGCATATGGGCAAAGTGAGGTCACCATTAGTAGAGTAGAATTGAGGGTTTGTCAAGGGGGCTCCTACGAGAGAAAGGTCTCAGAGCCCCCGATCCTTATATCCTGGGGTTAAGACAAAAGCAATCTGAATAGGGGGTGGAGGTGGGGGCAGTAGCTGAGACCTGGCTTTGCTCTGGAGGTGAAATGAGAAAGGGTCACTGACACCTCCCACCCCCTACCCCGCCAAGAGCATCCACGTTGTTCTTTCTTTGGGAATATGGTAGAATTGAGATTCTTCAAGCATGTGGTTGGGAGAGCAGAAACAATTCTAAGCATGTCATGAATAAGCCTCTGGACCTTGCTTGGAGCCAGGATTTCAGCCCCTGTAGCAGCCTGATTCAAAGGTAGCTGATGTGTTTGTTGTGGGTAACTATGGGAAGTGGCAGCTGAAAGAAGAGTCCTTAGGGCCAGAGCCATAGTACAGTGGGTAGGGCATTTGCCTTGCACACGGCCAACCCGGGTTTGATCCTCGGCATCCCATATGGTCCCCTGAGCACCGCCAGGAGTAATTCCTGAGTGCAGAGCCAGGAGGAACCCCTGAGCATCGGCATTGCCAGGTGTGTCCCAAAAGGAAAAAAATAGAAAAAGAAAGAAGCCTCCTTGGTTTTCCTCTCTGTGTGTTAGCACAAAAGCAGGTTTTCCTGTGCTCGTGGTTCTTAAGAATGTATGAAAGTGTTGCTTACAGATCTCAGTATATATTAATGGTTAGAGTTTATTGTACAGATAAAGTAGAAGGGTCAGGGACCCTCCCCAGATATCCAGGCCAGAAACCATGGACTCAAGCCAGAGTGAGTAATTGCTCTTTGCAGGAAATAAAGTCCAAATTGTACCCAAGTTTTCTAGGGCTGTTTGCTTCCCTTACAGAAAAGAATGTAGGAGATTGATAGTGAAGTAAGGTAAGTTTATTTGGGATATGAGGGGAGAGTTTCCTGGTCAGGAGAGAACATGGGCTGCTCCAGAGTAAAGAGAGCCAAAGTCCAACTTGATCCTATAGAGAATCCCTAAAATAGAGAACGTGGGGCGGGTGATAGCCCAGCGGTAGGGCTTTGCCTTGCACGTGGCCGGCCTGTGCTGGCCTGGGTTCGATCCCCAGCATCCCATAGGTCCCCCGAGCACCGCGAGTAATTCAGGTGCAGAGCCAGGAGAAACCCCTGAGCGTCGTGGTGTGACCCAAAATAAAATAAAATAAAATACTGATTTAAGCCTGACATGAAAAACACCAGCAGAGTGCAGGCCATCACTTTAAAAAAAAAAAATAGAGAACGTGACACAGAGAAAGAAATCACGCTTCAGAGGCACAGATATAGGTCACTTCCCCAACCTAATTGATGCAGTTTTCTCACACTGCCTGCAAAATCTGTTGTTAAGGTAGTACCACAGGGGAGAACCTAGATTTGTTGATGGTCTTCTTTTGATATTCCAAGCATGACCTTTGTTCCAACCATGCCTTGAGCCTGAAATTCAGCATCAGGAAGTTTTCCCAGTCTCCTTAGGTGGGTTCTGTTCCTTCATGCCTTTTAGCTGGTTTAACTTCCAGGCGTTGGTTTTTTTCCCAATACACATTATCAACCACTGGACAAGCTCATCCCTCATCTCACTGCCTGCAACACATTGATCCATAACTTCCAGTCATGCTATCCCTTTTTTTCCATACCGGGAATTTGGAATTGAGTGAAGTAGTGAGGCAGAAAGAACAGCTGACCTAGTATAATAGTTTTCTGGATTCTTTCTCTCCATGAAGCAAGAAAATGCTTTATTTTTTTTATTGTTCCGTTATTTTGTTTCATCTAGTCACCTTTAAGCCATTATTTTACTGGTTTGTCTTTAGCGATACTCCTTTCTTTACAATCAGAAGGTCTCACTAAAGTAATGTCAGAAATCAGGGCTGTAGCACTGTGGCTTGGGGTGTCTGCTTTGTCAGCTGTAGACCTATCTTTCCACATTCTCGGTCGAAGTCAGCCAGCATTTGTGCCGCTTGGCTAATGTTTGGTGTTATTAGAATGATGTCATCAGCGAAGTGGAGGTGGTGTAGTTGCCCACCGTCTATCTTCACTCCCATCTCTTCCCATTCTAATTGTCGTGATGTTCTCAAGGGTGGCGCTGAAGAGTTTTGGTGAAATGGTATCACCAAATCTAAATGGTATCACCAAATCTAAAACTTTGTAACAAGCAAAGACTAGAAAATGATCTGTGTAGTTGTACATGTTGCCATCTACAACAGGATGAAAGAGTCTGATTTATCTCCATGTCTTTTCCACCTAACTTCCCAGCCTCAAAGCTTTCTCTATTCTTCAGCTCAGTTGGGTGCAAAGGAAGAACTTTGAGAAGATAAGCAATGTGATTGCTTTTCCAGGAAAGAATTATTTTTCTGTGACTTTGAATTAAAAATAAAATAAATAGAATTTTTATTTGTTTTACACATTTGTACTGATTTTCCTTAAACCAGTCTAAAATAAAAGCATGAATAAAAAAACATTTATCAGGACTGATTTCCTCACAATACAGGTGAAGCAGGTTCTAAAGTTTGCTTTGCAGTAATTTAGGCAACTCAGGAAGATGAAACTATCCAAAATTGCTAAAATACTACATGTAAAATACAATATTTTTAATAAAAAAATTTTTTTATTTGCTTTTGGGTCACACCTGGCAATGTTCAGGAGTTACTCCTGGCTCTACACTCAGGAATTACTCCTGGTGGTGCCTCAGGGGACCACATGGATGCCAGGGATCAAACCCTTGTCGGTCACAGCATCCCATATGGTCCACTGAGCACTGCCAGGAGTAATTCCTGCTTGCAGAGCCAGGGGTAACCTCTGAGCATTGCTCAGAAAAAAAAAATGTAAAAAAAAAAAAAAAAAAAAATAAAAAAAACTCAACTGTTGCTAAAGAAATGAAATCTGTAAAAAGAACCAGCAATTTTAGGTTAACACGAACTAACGTGAAGAGCAGAAAGAAAGAAACGATAGAATAAAGTTGCATAATCAGGGATGTGGCTCCAAGGACCTGAACACTTGCCTCTCACAGGGGTGACGCCTGCCTGGGATGCGGTTTCGCGTTGCCTTCCTAAGCTGCGCCTCTGATGGCAATTCCTGAGCACCAACAAGTGTGCCCCCCCACAATATTACAAACTATCAGAATATCTGAGAACTTGGTGTTAGGCCAGAAATACAGCACAAAAGGCAGAAAACATGCTTTGCATGCAGGAGTGCAGGTGTTCTGGATTTGCTATCTGGTCCCGCATGCTCCGGGCACCTTCAGGAACAACTACCAAATACCAATTTAAGCACTATTCTGAGAGCAGCTCTTGAGCACCACCAGGTGTGACCAAAAAAAAAAAAAAAAAATGAAAAATGGATAATCTCACTATGTGACAGCTGGAAGTATACCAGAAGGAAGGGTGGGGTAGGAAGAAGTTAAAGGGGCAGTTGTCTAAAACATCTTAATTAGAGGGAGTGGGCGTTGGGGTCACATCTCATGATGCTGCCCAGCTCTGTGCTCAGCAGGTGCTTCTGCTGGTGCTCAAGTGAAGTTCCAGCGAAGGAACTAGACTAGAGGGATGTAAAGCAAGCACCTTAATCTCTAATCTCTGCAGCCCCAAACATCTCAAATTTAAAAAATAAAAAAATTCAACTATAAATCAAAGAAACAGTAAATCCTGAGCATGTGTGCACTCATGTGTGTGTGTGTGTGTGTGTGTGCACACACACACACATGAACCCATACTGAATATATCAGACTTCTGAGAGGCAAGAAGATCCTGGAGCAGGGCGGGAGCGATAGCCCAGCGGGTAGGGCGTTTGCCTTGCATGCGGCCGGCCTGTGCCGGCCTGGGTTCGAATCCCGGCATCCCATATGGTCCCCTGAGCACTGCCAGGAGTAATTCCTGAGTGCAGAGCCAGGAGTAACCCCTGAGCATCGCCGGGTGTGACCCAAAAGGCAAAAAAAAAAAAAAACAAAAAAAAAAGACTCAATATCAGACCTGAATCCATAAAGCACGTTGAAGAAAATATAGGAAAAACCCTCCACAACATTGAAGCTAAAGACATCTTCAAAGGTGAAACACCATTAACAAAGCAACTAATAGAAAAGATAAACATATGGGACTACATGAAACTAAAGAGCTTCTGCACCTCCAAAGAAACAGTGACTAAGATAGAAAGACAGTCAACAGAATGGGAAAGATATTCACCCAATACCCATCTGATAAGGGGTTAATATCCAGGATATATCAGGCACTGGTACAGCTATATAAGAAGAAAACAGCCAACCCCATTAAAAAATGGGGAGAATAGATGAACAGAAACTTTGGCAAGGAAGAAATTCGAATGGCCAAAAGGCATATGAAAAAATGCTCATCATCACTAATCATCAGAGAGATGCAAATCAAAACAATAATGAGATATCCCTCACACCACAGAGACTGGCCCATATCCCAAAGGGTAAAAGCAACAAGTGCTGGTGTGGATGCGGGAAAAGGGGACTCTCATACACTGTTGATGGGAATGTCGATTTGTACAACCTTTCTGGAAAACAATATGGACATTCCTCCAAAGACTAGAAATTGAGCTCCCTTTTCACCCAGCATACCACTCTGGGAATTCCCTGAGACCAAAACACACGGGGAAACACCGCACTTCTAGTCAAAGACTAGAAATTGAGCTCTCTTTTGACCCAGTCATACCACTCCTGGGACTATACCTGGGAAGCCAAAAACACACAACGGAAACACAATCCACACTTTTATTTTCATAGCAGCACTATTCACAATAGCCAGAACCTGGAAACAACCAGTATGCCCGAGAACTGATGACTGGATAAAGAAAATGTGGTACATCTACACAATGGAATACCTTGCAGCTGTTAGGAAAAATGAAGTTATGAAATTTGCCTATAAATGGATGGATAAGGATCATGTTGAGTGAAATTAGTCAGAAGGAAAGAGAGATATAGAATGACTGCATTTATTTACATGACATAAATATATCAGGTGGTCTTACCAAAAGTGGAAATTACATGAAACATGTGGGAGTCAGAGGTTAGGTAAGACAGAGAAGGGAACATGTTTGAATAAAGTTCAAAAGGGCTAATACCAACCTAGAACTAAATATTAAATACAGGCGGAAAAATGCACATGATGGTTTCTAAGTGTATGTAGTGCAACCCACAATGTGTAAGAGAAGGAAAAGAGAGAGAGGGAGAGAGAAAAAGAGATAAAGAACCTGCCATTTAGGCAGGCTATGGGAGGGGGGGAGGGAATTGGGGACATTGGTGGTGGGAAATGGGCACTGGTGGAGAGCGGGGTGCAGGAACACTATGTGACCGAAACCTCTAAACATGAGCAGCGTTGTAATCACACGGTGGTATAATAAAGTGTTTAATAAAAAATACATATTCTAATGGAATCAAAAGGAATCGATCACCTAGGGGTCAAAAATAAAGGAAGTAGGGGCCGGAGCAGTAGCACAGCCGGGAGGGCATTGCCTTGCATGCAGCCAACCTGGGTTCGATCCCTGGCATCCCATATGGTTCCCAGAGCACCCCCAGGATTAATTCACTGAGTGCAGAGCCAGGAGTAACCCCTGAGCATTGCTGGGTGTGACCCAGAAAAGCAAAAACAAACAAATAAATAAACCAATAAATAAATATAAAAAATAGAGTAAGAGTCTCGTATATGAAAAATGCCACTATTATAAGAAATAAGACAAAAAGCAATGAGAAGATGCTTCATAGTCATGAACTGGAAGGATTGATCTTATTTTGTTTTGATGGTGGAGAGAGGCCACACATGGTGCTGCTCAGCAGCTGTTTCTGGGGTGTGCTCAGGCGTGACCCCTTGCACATGCTCAAAGCACCCTGCAGGGCCAGGAATCAAGGTGGGATCGGCTTTATGCATCTTATCGCAACCAGATGTATCTACTATTGTTAAATGATTTACTAAATTATATGTTCTATGATTGCTATATTGAGGTAATATTATGTAGATTCAATGCAGTTTCGTACAAAAAATTCTAACAGTATTTTTCAAGAAAATAAAACAGATATTTCAAAAATTTAAATAGGGACCCAAGAGATAGTACAGCAGCTTTGATCCTTGGCATTCCAAACGGTCTTGGTTCTCAAGACCGATCAGTGAGTGTAGAGCCAGGTGTATGCCCTGAGCATGTGGCCTCAAAAAATTTTTTTCTTAAAAGAAGCCTCAAAAGGCTTCAAATAGCAAAACATCCTCTGACGAGTGGGGAGCCCGGATGTGGAAAATGGCAGCCCTCATGGTGTGGGGGTTCCTCTAGCTTCTTGCGAGGCCCTGCCTGGGTGGTGGGCCAGGGCTAGGAACCCACCTTCCCTTCTGGGCGTCTCGTGATCAGCTGAGCACAGGGAGAGCTGGTAGCAGCTCTGCCCCGTGTATGTGAGAAACATTCTCAGAAAAAAAAGATGGTGTAATCACTTCCTGACTTCCTCAAATCTAAGTGATTTTCTTAAATCACTTCCTTAAAACTATGCTTCAGAGCTATTATAATTAAAATAGATACAGAGATTAACAAATAGAATAAATGCCTAGAATTGAATCCTCACATACATTGACAGTAAATTTGTGACAAAAGAGTCAATATTAGGGGCTGGAGCGATAGCCCCGGTAGGGCGTTGCCTTGCAGCGGCTGGCCTGGCCGGCCTGGGTTCGATCCCGGCATCCCATATGGTTCCCGAGCACCGCAGGAGTAATTCCTGAGTGCATAGCCAGGAGTAACCCCTGAGCACGCGGTGTGACAAAAAAAAAAAAAAAAAAAGAGTCAATATTATACAGTGAAGAAAAGAAAAATCTGTTCAACAAATGGTGTTGAGAAAACTGGACAGCTATGGGCCAAAGAATGAAATTGGATCTCAGTTTCTGCATAACTTTCATGCATCAAAGCTAATTCAAATGATTAAAGATTTGGATGTTAAACCTCAAACCATAAAATACATAGAAAAAAAACATGGAAAAAGGGCATCATGCTATTGATATGAGTATATCTTTGGGGATTCTTCCCCAGTACTGAAGAAACGAAAAGCAAAAATAAATATATGGGGCTACATCTAATTAGAAAGATTCTGGCCCCAGAATTTGGATCTCAAGAGTGTTTTCATGTTATGATTCCATTGGCAAAGGCAACACAAATAAACAGAACAAATTGGACTGCATCAAATTAGAAAGTTTCTACATGTCAAAAGAAACACAAGCTAAAATTAAGATACTCTACTCACTGGGAGAGTGTATTTTCATACATCGCATCAGATAAATGCTTACTATCCAAAATATACAAAGCACTTATATAAAAAACAGCAATAAGTAAAGCAACCATGTTAAAAATGGATAGGAAATAAACACTTCTGGAGGCATACTGAAGACCAGCAGACATGAAAAAGTGTGTCATCAACACTTGACTGTCAGGGAAAACCAAGATAAGATGACAATGAGATATCACTTCATACCAGTGAGATTGAAAAATACCAGTGAGAAAGGAGAATGACGCCCCCCCCCCACACACACACAGATGAAGAAAATTCTCATATGGTTCTGAGTTGAAGGTATGCTGAAAGAATCCCTTAATCTGCCAGCTCTGCTCGAACACCTTGTTAAAGATGACTGTCAGATCAAGGCTCCCAAAGTCAGTACTGTCCACTTACAAAGCAGTCCTAGACTCAAGACCAACCCTGGGTCAGCAAGTGATCACACTAAAAGTGCTGATCAAAAGACTAGCTTTGAAGCTCCAATTAAAATCTTGGAAAATAGGGGCCGGGCAATAGCCCACGGTAGGGCATTTGCCTTGCCGCGGCCGGCCTGGCTGGCCGGGGTTCGATCCCGGCTACCATATGGTCCCCGAGCACGCCAGGGTAATTCTGAGTGCAGAGCCAGGAGTATCCCTGAGCATTGCCAGGTGTGACCCAAAAAGCAAAAAATAAAAATTAAAAAAAATAAAATCTTGGAAAATATATCCTCATGTTTGTTTGTTTTGCCTTCAGAGTCAACTTCTCAGTGACGGCCATAGCTTAGTAGCACAGTAGAAGGTAAATCATAAGAGCTCAATCCTGTGCTGTTCTCCGCGCTTTTCATACCTGGGCCCCGTTTTCTCTACATGTCAGATCAGCTAAATGTCATCCAAGGCTTCCACTCAGCCTGTTTCTGCTTCTGTATATATCGGAGTTCAACTGGAAGAGCAAGCTAACAGTCCTGCTAAATAATAGTCTTTCCAGAATTTGAGAGCTGCCACAGGTTAATAGAATTTCAGAACAAGAAACATTAAAACAGATGCAGGAGGAGAAATTTTTAAATATTCAGGACTCAAGGCTGGAGTTACAGTGCGAGGGGTTACTTGCTTTACATGGGGAAAAACTCAGTTTGATCCATGCCATTGCATAGGGTCAAATACAATTGCAAGCACTAAGAGGTGTTATCTTTGAGCACAAAGCCAAGATAAGCTATTCGAAGTCAGGTGTTGCCCAACAACCCCCACCCAAATAATAAAGTAAAATATTTAGGACTCAGGAGTGTGACTCAGTGGCAAAACACTTGACTTGCATGTACGAGACTATGAGTTCCATTCCAGCGTGGCCCTGTATTACTGAGTGAGATCCTGGTGGCCCATAATTTTTTCGTTGTAATCCCTGATAGTAAGAACAGTGTGTGATCTCTGCTCAGCCCCACAACCTAGAATGCGGAGTACTGCTACCCAGAGGTTGACCCCAGTGTGAGCACGGCACTAAGGCTATGTAAGCAAGTGAACCTTGGTCGCCACCACACAACACCAATGGGATGGGGGAAAAAAATCAACACCTATTCACACCAAAAATATTTTCTATTTGGGGCTGGAGCGATAGCCCAGCGGGTAGGGCGTTGCCTTGCGCGGCTGGCCTTGCCGGCCGGGTTCGATCCCGGTATCCATATGGTCCCCGAGCACGCAGGAGTAGTTCCTGAGTCAGAGCCAGGAGTAACCCCTGAGCGTGCCGGGTGTACCAAAAAGCAAAAAAATATATATTTTCTATAAACATAATAAAAAGGACTTTATTATTATTTTATTATACCACCACACCATGAGATATATAACTACAAAGATGTTCATGTTTGGGTTTCGGTCATACAGTGTTCCAGCACCCATCCCTCCACCAGTGCCCATTTCCCACCACCAATGTCCCCGATTCCCTCCCCCCTCCCTAGCCTGCCTCTTTTCTCTCTTTCTCTTTCTCTCTCTCTTCTAAAAAGGGACTTTCTTAATATGATAAAGTGTGCCTGTCGCATAATGAAAGATCAAAAGCTTTTCTCCTAGTATTTAGACTACAATGGCGTTGACTCATCTTTTATAAAGTGGCCATTTTAGCTATTATAAGGAAAGATAAAGCCATATATAAAATATAAAATTGAAGCTGTCAGAGTGATAGTACAGTGTAGAGTGTTTGCCTTGCACACAGCCAACCCAGGTTCCATCTCTGGCATTCCATATGGTTCCCTCAGCACTGCCAAGAATAATTTTCTGAGTGTAGAGCCAGGAGTGACCCCTGAGCATTGTCAGGTGTGACCTCAAAAAATCCAACCAAAACCAAAATCTGTCACTATGTAAGATGAGATGATTCTTTGCATGGAAAATCGTGTTGGATATTCACTGTATCACTGTATCACTGTCTTCCCTCTTATCATCGATTTGCTCGAGC